>PVKU01015630.1:0-17591 GCA_004027475.1 Anoura caudifer | reverse complement strand
ACTCCATGTAAGATGAAAAACTGCAGGGTGCAAAGTTTCAATGCCCACCATACAGTAGGTGCAGGGCTACTTCCTGCTAAACAAGTAACTACTGGAGAACAAGTCAGGAAGCAGGGCCTGCAATGGCAAGGACGGGCCTGGGGCAGGCTCGCAGGTCCAGTCTGCTCAGACAGAGGCTGCCTTGCCCCTTAGGTGGCAGGGTCAACTGATTCAAATATTACCACTTGCAACAGTATAAATGAACCTAGAAGGTTTTATACTAAGTTCAAAAGTCAAAGAAAGACAAATACCATATGATGTCACTTATACATAGAGTCTAAAGGACAAATAAACGAACAAACAAAATTGAAACAGACCATAGATGCAGAGATCAGACATGGTTGCCAAAGGGGAGGGGCATTAGGGGACTGTGGGGGGAAAGGGAAGGGATTAATAAGAAGTACAAAGAGTCACAGGAATGTAAAGTACAGCATAGGGAGTATAGTCAATAACTACGCATGGGCCCAGGTGGGGACTGGAGACGGTGGAGGGAACACTTTGTAAAGTATATGATTTTCTAACCACTATGCTGTACAACTGAAACTAATACAAAATAATATGGAATAAAACTCTAATTGACACAGGAACAGCAGGAGCTGAAGCCTAGCCGGCTGCATCACCTGGAGGAAGGAGTGGCCAAAGCTTTGACGCCACGGCTTACCTGGAATATGTACCCATGACACTCACATGTACCCAGTTTTCCAGGATCATCCCAATTTCCACTACACAGATATGATGCTAACTCACATCAATAGGTAGAAATATTTCTGCACAATATTTGGTTTTCCTTTACAGAATTCTCTTCTTTCCACAACAGGCAATTTATCAAATGCATGTTTGAATATGGCTCAATCTGGATAGTTAATTTTTTTCTTACAAGTTCACACATTTTGTGAAAAAATATATGGGGAGAAAATAGCTTGCTAGTCTGTATGTCTCAATCTTCCTTTTTTTTTTTTTTTGAGAGTGTGACCACAGTCTATAGAACCTTGGTGGCTTCAAGCTCTGAGATTCTGTCCCTTCCACGCATGACCCATTCATTATTCACCCTCTTGCAAGAAGACATCCCTGGAGTGAGCCCACACTCAGCTGCTGCATAGCTGTGTGACTTTGGGCAAGTCACGGCACCTCCCTGAGCCTCGGTTCCCTCATGTTTGAAAGGCAGAATAAATTAACATCATGCATGTAAAGTGTATGGAGCAGATGTCACACACTTGTAGGAAATGGTGAACAATAACTATCATTATTGTTGGTACTCAAAAAAATACCAAATCCCCTTCTATGTTTCTATCACAGAACATTCTGATGTAGTCATTTATAACTGTAGCAAAGAAGGCTCTCTAGCTCACTTCTTGTAACTATCTTCTTACATTCCAGAGCATGTAAGTGATCGTTTTCCCACCCGCTGGATTGAAGGTAAGTCAGTGAACATCTCTGGCTCTCCTTCCATCCCAGATACTTTCCCTCAGGAAAATCAGTCAAGTTGACAGCCAGGGCTGTGGTCACCTGAGGGCTCTACTGTGGCTGGAGGACTTGCTTCTGAGTCACTGACACAGGTGTTGACATTTCAGCTCCTTACCATGTGACCTCAGCATTGGGCTGCTCATGACATCACAACTGGCTTCCTCAGAGCAAAAGATCCCAAACAGAAAAGCAGGGGGGAGAGACAGGCAGAGAGAGAAAAACAGAGACAGATAGACAAAGAGATGGAGACAGAGAGAGACACAGAGACTGTAAGAGGCAAAGACACAGAGAGGCAGAGAGATAGCGAGAAAAAAACATGCCAATTTGGAAGCTGCAGTAACTTTTATGGCCTAATCTTGGAAGTGACATAGCTTTACTTGCACAGATTCTGTTAGTCACAGAGCAAGCCTGGTGCAGTGAAGAAGGAGACTACACAAGGGTGTGGATTCCAGCGGTGGGACCACTGGGCATCATGGAGGCTGGCTGCCATGCTGCATCTGAGTCTGTTCCCCAGGACACCACCTGGGAGACAGATGGGGGCACCCATGTCTTCCTCTGGCCCATCGTCAAGTAGCTGTCATCAGTTAGGACAGACAACAAAGCCAGCAACTCCTGAGGAGAATGGGAAACCTGCAAGTTGAGAGCAAATGAACAGAGAGGTTGACCCTGGATCTCCCACTAACTGAAAGACACCTGGCAGGCTAACACCTAAGGCACTAACACCTCCCTCTCGCCAAGGGCGATTATTTCAGCGCATTGGCAGGCTCGGACCTCATATGTGCATTTCAGGAACTCAACCAAGAATCAAAGCAGGATGGAGGTCAGTTCTGCAAGTCATGCAGATGGTCTTAAATCTTACTTAAGAAGGAAGAATTTGGGACTAAACACACAGGGTCCATCTGTGCCAGACCAAGGTCAAAATCAGTTTCTCTGTCACCTGGAAGGACAGAAACAAGCGAGAAGATTGGAACCCCAAGCAAACTTTGTTCAAAATGATTTAAAGGGAGTAGGAAGGAAAGGAGCTATTTACAGAAAATAAATGACAAATGAAAATCTTTTTTGTTTTTAATCTGTTCACTGTTTCCAGAGGTAGAAAATTAGAGCCCCTGGCTTCCTCCTTCACAAGCCCTTGGCACCTCGGCTCTACGGGACCCCGGGAGATATAGAAGTCACAGTGACTCAGGTAACAAGGGGCAGTTCCAGGGGTCCGGCCCAGCCAGGCTGCTGAGCGTTTCACATCTGTGTTCCGAGAGGCACACAGTGCTCTACCTCAGTTTCCCCCCTGTACAGTGAGGAGATAACTGTGCCTATTTCAGAGTATACTATTACTATTATTATTATTGATGATGATAGCTGTGGCTTACACGTAGTAAACACTTGCTTGCTCTGGGCCAGGCTTTGGGCTTAATGTGTTACCAACATGGTCTCATTGAAGAGGAGAAGAAATTAAGTTCAGAAAGGTGAAGTCACTGACCATTCCCAGATGGCTGGAAACACACATTGACCCCAGGGCTGGCAAAAGAGAGTGGGCCTCAGCCTGTGATGGATGGGTGGGTGGGTGGGTGGATGGATGAATATATGGGAGGAAGGATAATTGCATGAATGAGTGAGTAAGTGAATGGATGGAAGAATTGATGGATGGAAGGATGGATAGGTGGAATGAACAAGGAATGGATATGAATTGGTGGGTGGGTGAGTGAATGGGTGGATTGTTGAACAGATTAGCAAATGGAGGAACAGGATAATTTTTCTGGTTTTGAGAAGCTCAACTCCTTCCTTTAAAAGAAGTAGAAATTTCCACATGTTTGCTTCCCACAGTCATTGACAAATACTCCACAGTAGAACAAGGTTTGGCTGTGAAACACCTCTTCTTTTCCCAAGAAAAAACAGCATCTCTTTTTGCTTTCTTGCAAGTGATGCAAAACATTTCAGATGGCCGCAAAATGATGTAGCACCTAAGGTCAGGAGCTGGGTACTGCACCAAACACATACATCATTAACGCTCCCTTGGAATTCATGTCACCACTGATTTGTGCTCAGGAAAAAAGCATTATACACATATTGAGAGTGAGACAGCTCATCACCCCAGATCATTAAGTTCCTCTGGAAGACTTCAGCTACATTTGAAGCTGATTAAGAGGCCTCATACTGGGTGTTGGAAGCACGTGAGGGGCTGGGATGCCCCCTAGCACACAGTAGGCACCTCATAAAACATGTAGAACACAAGCCAATAGAATCCCCCATCCCAAAGACTGGCCGGCTCCACCCCTCAGGTGCCCTGGGCCCCAGGAGACAGAGAGCACAGCACTCACAGCCGAGGACAGCCGCGAGCACTCAGCGCAAACGATCCCCGCCCGTGACAACTGCCAACCACTGGGTTATTTCTTTTCATGTTTTTAATTGGGGTAAAATACACAAAAATTTACCATATTAACCACGTGAAGTGTACAGTTCGGAGGCATTAAATAAACGCATGATGTGTTACTATTACCCCCATCTGCCTCCAGGACTTTTTCCTCTTCCCCAAATGAGGATCTATCCCCTTAAACACTAATTGACAATCCTCGCCCTGCCCCAACCTCTGGTGACCACCATTCTACTTTCTGACTTTATGCATTTTACTGTCCTAGGAACATCACGTAAGTGGAATCGTACAGTATCTATCTTCCTGTGTCTGGCTTATTTCATTTGTATAATGTCCTCAAGGGTCATCCATGCTGTAGTAGAATTTCCTTCCTTATTAAGACTGAATTAGAGTCCATTGGATGGATGTCTAGACCACATTTGCTCTATCCATTCATCTGTCCGTGGAAACTTGGCTTTCTCCAACACTTTAGCTATTGTGAATAATGTTGCCATGATCATGGCTGTACAACTATCTCTTTGCAACTGTGCTTTCAATTATTTTCAGCACATACCCAGTAGTGGAATTGCTGGGTCATATGGGATTTCTATTTTTTTTAATATTTTGAGGAACTACTAAACAGGTTTTCCACCATGTCTGCACAATTTTATACTCCTACCAACAGTGCACACTGTTCCAGTTTTATCACATCCTTGCCAATGCTGTTATTTTCTGAATATATATATTTTTTCTGAGTATGTTTTCAGAAAAAATATACATATATAGTGGGTTTTATTTGCATCTCCCTAATCCTTGTTGATGTTGAGCATCTCTCTTTGTGCTTATTGGTAATTTATCTTCTTTTAAGAAATGCCTAATCAATTCTCTTGCCCTATTTTGAGTCAGTTGTTCTTTTTTTTTTTTTTTTGTGGTTGTTGAGGTTTAGGAATTCTCTATATATCAGGATATTGATCTCTTGTCAGAGACATGATTTGCAAATAATTTCTCTCATTATGTGAGTTTCCTTTTTACTCTGTTGATTGTGTGTTTTGATGAACAATTTTTAAAAATTTTCATGAAGTCCAATTAATATATTATTTCCTTTGTTGCCTATCTTTAGTGTCATCATCAAGAAATTGCCAAACCCAATGTCATGCAGCTGTCCCCCATGTTTTCCTATAAGAGATTGATACTTTTTGCTCTAACACTTAAATCTTTGATTCATTTTGAGTTAATTTTTGTTTACGGTGTTAGGTAAGGGCCCAACTTCAATCTTTTGCATGTGAGTACCATTTCCCCAGCATCATTGGTTGAAAAGACTGCCATTTTCCCCGGAATGGCCTTAAAAAATTGTTTAACCAGATATGCAAGGGTTTTTCCTGGGCTCCCTACTCCATTGGTCTATATGCCAGTCTTTATGAGTGGACCACACTATTTTGGTTCCTGTAGCTTTACAGTAAGTCTTGAAACCAGGAAATATGTCAGCTTCAGCTTTGTTCTTTTTCAAGATTGTTTTAGTTACACAGCATCCCTTGAAATTCCATATCAATTTTAGGATGGGTTTTTCTATTTTTTGCAAAAGATATCAGTGGGATTTTCATAAGGGTTATGTTGATTGACTATGTAGGTTGGTGGGTAAGATTGTTAACATGTTAATAATATTAAGTCTTCGAATCCATAAACATGGGGTGTCTTTCCATTTACTTTTGTCTTCCTTAATTTCTTTCAGCAATCATTTGTAGTTTCCAGCATACATGTCTTTCACCTTGCTGGTTAGGTGTATTCCTAAGTATTTTATTTGTTGATGCTTTTATAAATGGAATTGCCTTCTTAATTTCCTTTCGGGTTGTTCACTGTTAGTGTACAAAAATGCAACTGATTTTTCTGTGTTGACTTTCCATCCACCTACTTTGCTGAATTCATTTATTAGTTCTAACACATTTTTGTGAAATCTTCAGGATTTTTTTATATACAGCATTGTATCATCTATAAATAGAGATCACTTTATTTCTTCCTTTATGATTTGGATCCCTTTAATTTCTCTTTCTTGCTTAGTTGCTCTGGCCAGTACTTCCAGTACTCTGTTGAACAGAACTGGTGAAAGGGGGCATCTTTGTCTTGTTCCTGTTCTTAGAGGAAAAGGGTTCAGTCTTTCACCATTGAGTATGATGCTCACTGTAGGTTTTCCATATATGACTTTTACTATGTTGAGACGTTTTATTTTATTCCTAGCTTGTTAGTGTTTTTATCAGGATAGTTGTTTGTTTTTATTTAACAAATATTTCCTTAGAACTGGTCCCTCCACCTACAGCTGAGATGAGCTCTGTAGAGGTCTTACCATGTGTACTATTCTCTGGGCGTCAGAGGCCCTAACGCCCCACAGACATGAGCGCCTGCCTCCCTCAAGGTGCTATTTGACTGCTCACAACTCTTAAAGAGAAAACAATCTTCATGCTGCTTTAAGATAATATCATCAAACAGCTTAACAAAAGTAAACAGCACTTATCAAAGAGAAGAAACTTATCATATTAGATACTCATAAAATCCAGCTGGCCACCCTGACTGGTGTGTCTCAGTAGACTAAGTGCTGACCTGAGCACCAAAAGGTTGCCAGTTTGATACCCAGTCAGGGCACATGACTGGATTGCAGGCCAGGTCCTCAGCTGGCGTTGAGCGAGAGGCAACTGATTGACATATCTCTCTCTCCATCTCTTTCTCCCTCTCTTCCCCTCTCTCTAAAAAATAAAACTAAAAAAATCCAGCTGGCCATCCTCAAGAGCCATGAAAGGTATGCAGAGATTATCTGCATTACATTTTGGTTAACAGTTTGGTTCTGACACTAACATCAATTCCACCAGCAAGGGTGAATTCTCCCAACTCTATGCTCTGGTGAGATTTAAGACACTGAGCTCTGGACAAATAACAAGGGAACCCAGGGTAGACCCAGGACCATGGGGGCTCCCACAGGATAAAGTGGGGAAGGGAGTGGGGTAGCATCCAGCTTCATGCCTGTGAAACTCTGGGTTCTGCAGGAATCATAGAGGCATCGTTCTTGCCAAATGAGATGTAAGGACAGGAAGGGTTACATTTCGGGGAGACATGACCACTTGGACCTCCTTAACTCACTTCCTCTGGAGAGATACACATCTTCCTGGGTTAGTGGGATGTGAAGCTGAGGGAAGAGAAGAAACCAAAGTCCCAATGTGCACGGGAAGGAGCAGCCATAGGTCCTGAGCAGAAAAGCCTTGCAGTGGGGCCCAGGGCCAGGGACAGCTGCACAGGAGGCAGCAGACAGTTGGGGGGCTTGGGTGAAGTTGGGAGTATTAGGAGTTGGCAGAACAGGGGCTGAAATGTGGCAGGTTACAGGGGTCCCAACAACAGCCTCTCTAAGGCTACCTGAGGCAGGTGGGTGGGCGCAAGACCTTGGAAGACACAGCTGAGCCACCAGGAACTGTGCACAGAAGAAGGCCCCTAAAGAACTTAAGAGCCTTTTTACAGGAAATTGTCCCAAAAGTGAGCAAATTCTAACTCAGAAACACTAACCAATCAAACAATCCCAACTGGCCAAATCCATGGAAAAGATGGAATACAGAAAGTGACATTAAGTAGCCCCCAGACCTGGAAAAAGCTCATAGCACTTCAGTGCACAGATGGCAGCCTGGCCCACAGCAAAGCCCCACTCCACTGCCTGCCTGCTTCTCGGTCCAGAACCACAGATGTTTCCATGGAATAGCGCAGCCCTCAGTTCCTGGGTGAGGTACTTGGTAAGAAGACACCCCCTGGTCTCCTTTCAATGGGGAACTGAGTAGAAAGTGATAAAGGATGTGGAAACCAAAATCTTGTAAGATGGGTTTAAGATGAACACATAAGGCTCATCTTAAGAGGTCAATTTTAGGCCAAAGAGAACAGGGTCACCACGTCTTTCTTACTCTGTTCTTGATCCCCAGTCCTGGGTGCTAATAATCCCTGCCACACCCCACCAGGATGGTGAATGAGCAGGCTGCTCCCTGTGACTCCCCTGCTCCTGGGCGACATTGGTGTTAACAGGAGCCTTCACAGCCTCCTGCAGAGGGGCACTGAGAAAACCCAGTTGGGAAGGAAGTTGGGGCTGGGAAAACTTGGGAGCGCTCAGAAGTGTTGCTGATGACTCTGCATAGTAACAGAGCAATGAATAGGAATGGGGTGGTGGGGGATCAACACTGAAGGGAACACTGAACCCAAGGCCTGGAGCACAGTGCCCAGCTGGAAGAAAGAGCAGGCCCACAGGCAGCCCTCTTAGCTGAGGGCATCACAGGAGGTTCACAGCTTCATGTCCCACTTACTATCAGCTATCTGCTCAACTAGTCAGGCTGTGGGCCCAGAATCCAGAGGAAGGGAACCCTCTGGAAGCACCCCAGAGTTTGTTACCAGGGCACACATGTTTCTCATATCTAAAGGTCCTGACATCTAATATCCTCTGATGGGCTGAAAAATAAGGGCACTGACACCCAGAAAGGAGAGAAGAGAGATCCTCCACACCTAATTTTAGTGCTATTACTACCAACGCTATCTTAAAAATATCAATTATGACATTAAAATGGTATCTGAGAATAGAACAGCATTTTAAGTCAAATTAATTTATGATCCATGATTTTTAAAGTATATTTTATTATGCTATTACAGTTGTCCCAATTTTTTTCTCCCCTTTCTCCCCATCCTCCCAGCACCTCCACTCCACCCTCCAGCATTCCCACCCCCGCCTTAGTTTATGCCCATAGGTACATATATTTCCTTGGCTTTGCCATTTCCTATACTATTCTTAAACTCCCCCTCTCTATTTTGTGCCTACCAATTACGGCTCTTATTCCCTGTACCTTTTCCCCCCATTCTCCCGCTCCCTGTCCACACTGATAACCTTCCATGTGATCTCCACTTCTGTGATTCTGTCCCTGTTCAGGTTGTTAGCTTAGTTTTTGTTTTTCAGGTTCAGTTGTTGATAGTTTTGAGTTTGACATTTTACTGTTCACAGTTTTTGATCTTCTTCTATTTCTTACACAAGTCCCTTTAACATTTCAAATAGTAAGGGCTAGGTGATGATGAACTCCTTTAACTTGACCTTACCTGGGAAGCACTTTATCTGCCCTTCCATTCTTTTTTTTTTTAATTTTATTTTAATTGTTCTTGTACAGTTTTCTGTCTTTTACTCCCATCCCAGCCCACTGCCCCAGACTCCCCACCTCCCTCCCATTTCCACCCCCCCTAGTTTTTGTCCATATGTCCTTTATACTTGTTCCTTTAAACCCTTCCCCTTTTCCCCTGAAATTCCCTCCCCTCTCCCCTCTGGTGACTGTCAGCCTGTTCTCAATTTCAGTGTCTTTGGTTAAATTTTGCTTGTTTGTTTGTTTTGTTGATTAGGTTTCTGTTAAAGGTGAGATCATATGGTATTTGTCTTTTACCACCTGGCTTATTTCGCTTAGCATAATGCTCTCCAGTTCCATCCATGCTGTTGCAAAGGGTAGGAGCTCCTTCTTTCTTTCTGCTACATAGAATTCCATTGTGTAAATGTACCAGTTTTCTGATTCATTCATTTACTGACAGGGCACCCAGGTTGCTTCCAACACTTGGCTATTGTACATTGTGCTGCTATGAACATAGGGGTGCATAGGTTCTTTTGGATTGATGTTTCAGGGTTCTTAGGATATAATCCTAGCAGTGGGATTGCTGGGTCAAAAGGTAGATCCATTTTTAGTTTTCTTAGAAAATTCCATACTGCTTTCCATAGTGGTTGTACCAGTCTGCAATCCCACCAACAGTGCACTAGGGTCCCCTTTTCTCCACAACCTCTCCAACACTTCTTGTTTGTTGCTTTGTTTATGATGGTCATTCTCAATGGTGTGAAGTGGTATCTTCTTGTGGTTTTAATTTGCATCTCTCTGATAGCTAGCAATACTGAGCATCTTTCCATATGTCTCTGGATCCTCTGTATGTGCTCCTTGGAGAAGTATCTGTTCAAGTCCTTTGCCCATTTTTTAATTGGGTTGCTTGTTTTCTTAGAGTGGAGGCATGTAAGTTCTTTATTTATTTTGGAGATTAAACCCTTGTCTGAGGTATCATTGGCAAATATGTTTTCCCATATGGTTGGTTCTCTTTTTATTTTAATATTGTTTTCTTTAGCCGTGCAGAAGCTTTTTATTTTGATGAGATCCCATCTGTTTATTCTTTCCTTTATGTCCCTTGCTTTAGGGGACATGTCAATAAAAATGTTGCTGCTTGAAATATATGAGATTTTCCTGCGTATGTTCTCTTCTAGAACTTTAATGGTGTCATGGCTTATATTTAAATCTTCTATCCACCTTGAATTTATTTTTGTGTATGGTGTAAGTTGGTACTCGAGTTCATTTTCTTTGCACATACCTGTCCAGTTCTCCCAACACCACTTGTTGAAGAGGCTATTTTTACTCCATTTTATGTGGCTGCCCCCTTTGTCAAATATTAATTGACTGTAGAGACTTGGGTTTATTTCTGGGCTCTTTGTTCTATTCCACTGGTCCATGTGCTTGTTTTTTATGCGAGTACCAGGCTGTTTTGATTACAGTGGCCTTGTAATACAGTTTGGTATCAGGTATTGTGATCCCTCTTACTTTGCTCTTCTTTCTCAAATTGCTGCAGCTATTCGGGGTCATTTATGATTCTATATAAATTTTTGAAGTGTTTGTTCTATGTCTGTGAAATATGCCATTGGTACTTTAATAGGTATTGCATTGACTCTGTAAATTGCTTTTGGGTAGTATGGACATTTTGATGATGTTAATTCTTCCAATCCATGAACACGGTATATGTTTCCATTTGTTTACGTCTTCCTTGATTTCTTTCTTCAGTGTTGTGTGGTCTTTTACCTCCTTGGTTAGGTTTATTCCTAGTTATTTTATTTTTCTTTTTCCTATATCGAATGGGATTTTTTTCTTGATTTCTGCTTCTGCTGTTTCATTGTTGGTATACAAAAATGCCTTTGATTTCTGCATATTGACTTTGTATCCAGCTGTTTGGCCAAATTCATTTATTAGGTCAAGCAGCATTTTGGCCGAGTCTATAGGATTTTCTATGTAAACTATCATGTCATCTGCAAACAATAATAGTTTTGTTTCCTCCTTTCTGATTTGGATGCCTTTTATTTCCTTTTCTTGTCTATTTGCTGTGGCTAAGACTTCCAATACTATATTGAATAGAAGTGGTGAAAGTAGACAACCTTGTCTTGTTCCTGATCTTAGTGGAAAAGATTTTAGTTTTTGCCCATGAGCACCCTGGGTTTCGTGGCCTGTCTCACTCCCCCATTGTTCCTCCTGGCTTATCCACAGGCAAATGTGGGATCGCACAGTCTGCACCTTCCTTGCTGTGCATCCTCTCTTGCCATGCATCGCCTCTGCCCCCATATCTGCCCTCTTACCAGTCTAGATGAATGTTTCTTTAACTCCTTGGCTCTTGGACTTCCATGCAGGTTGACTTTCTGGCAGTTCTGGTTGCTTTTTGTTTGTAAATTGGTTATTATCCTTCTTTTGGTTGTGCAAGGAAGTGAAGCACTTCTGCCTATGCCGCCATCTTGTCCAGAACTCTATAATCCATTGTTGATGTTCATGGTGTCTGCTACTATAATAAAGTTAATGTTGGGTGATATTAAATAGGTGACCAAAAAGTTCATGTGGTTTTTTCCATAAAATAAAAGACAAATACTTCATTTTCACAAAAAAAAAATTTGATTTGGATATTTTAAGTATGTCAGCAAACTCCTGCATGATATAATATTGACTATTGCCAATTAAAGTCTCTATTTGAATGCTATTAACTTCAACTGGTCCACCTGACTGTGGATCATCATCCATCGAGAAAACTCCAGCATGAAAGTTCGCAAACCACTTTTGACACATTTCATCAGTCACACCACCTTCTCCATAAACTGCGCAAATCTTTTACTGCATTTCAGTTACACTTTCACCTTTACTGAAATAGTAAAGGATATTACTTTGAAATGTTATATACTTTCTTCCATCTTCAATAATAAAATTGTTACACAAAAATTCACCAATTGTGATGTTCCATTTAAATGTGAGCTGATATGACAGCTATCACAATAATATACCAAAATCATTTAGAATGATGTTAAAGACAACTAAGTTCTTCTAGAGCCATCACATGAAAAAAAAAATTTGGCCAATCCAATTTATTAACTTACAATTTCCACAAATATCTCAACACAACACACCCATGATCTCCAGCTTCCACAAGTTGTTACAAATACCATACTCTGTTAACAAGAAACATTTGCTAGATATTACAGTCAGGGAATTACTAAGAAAAAAGAGAGACAGAATGAGACCAGAAAGAGGAAAAAAGTGAGGGACAGAAGAAAGAAAGAAACTGTGAACCTATGAACATTGGACATTATATAAGAAAGAATGATAGTGTGGGTTGTCCCCATCAGTTTTTCAAAGACTCCATATCGTACAAAGATACGTATAGAAATACAGAAAGGGAAAAATTTTAAACTCAAGCAAATAAAGAAAATATCAGGTTAGAGGTAAAAGATAGCAAAGGCAGATGGTCAGTCACATGAAGAAAGTACTGAATGCCCACTGGATTTGAGTATAAGCAGGTCAAGGCCAACCTTTACCAACAGATGCGGGAAAGCAGTGAGGACAAAGCTAAGACACAGAAAACTGAAGTGAGAGTGGGAAGTGAAGACATCTTTACTTTATCCCTGGACTAAACAGTATACTTGGAAATGTGTCGATTTGGATGGCAAGGCTTTGGTGCCTGGAACAATCATAAGCACCAAGTTCTCCTTGGGAAGGAGGAGCTCCACTTACAAAAGCGAGTATAAGCCACATACTGCAATGACTTACTGGTTGTTATGATGAAAGCTATCCATATTCTACTAATTTTATTAACAAAGATTTTCCAAGTCCTCAGAAATCTTTACAACCCACAGGTAACAAAAACAGTTCCTCTTCTTATAGCCTCTACAAAGCACATCATGGACAGTATCTTCCTTTTTCTGTGACTGTCAAGGGCATTGGTCATATTTGCAGCTCAACTGCAATAGTCCTAAAGGATCATACTAACTACACAGGGGAATTTGACAAAGATTCTGGGTGCTAACCTAACAGCTCATTAAACTGCATTTTACATAAGGCCATTTATCTATTTCCAGGTTCCCATTTTTAAGTATGGACCCCTCTGAACCTCCTGAAATGCATCACAACGCAAAGTGGGAAAACTCACCCAGGATCCATGCATTTTCTGCTGCTCTTGGAAAAAGTGTAGATTGTTAACAGTGCACCTAGGGGAGAAGGAACAAGTAATAAAGCCCTGAACCTCTCGCATAGGAACCAGCAAAGAAAGCTCAGTAAAATGACACCCTGTGAACACTCAGAAGGGCCTACAAGTGTGACAGAAGAGAGTTACACACCTGAACCACTGTAATGCCAAAAGGATCCGAGGCAATTGGACAGGCTCCTCTCTTTGGTAAGTGTAAATACTGAGTCCTTTTTCAAATGGTTGGCCACCACTAAATAAAAGGTGAAACAGGTTCCTGTTACTACGCTGGCATACTCTCTTACTGTTTCTTTCTACTGCTAAACCGCAAAGAATCACAGGAACCTACAACGTGAGCTCTCCAACCTGGGATACAAGTGCATCCAGACATGGTTTTGTTTACCCAACTAAACGCGGTTACAGATCCCTTAATCTCGTATTAAGAAAACTGTAATACAGGGGACACAACACTTGGCCTGGGAGTCTGAGTCCTGTTAGCAATCCCACCTACAGGCCCAGACACCTTGGACAAGTCACCGCCCTTCTCAGACCCAATCCTTCCCTGTGTCACCAACGCAGCAGGGGGTGACCCTTGAGACCTATCCTCCCCTGCACTGTGGGATTGCCCAGGGCGGAACCAAGGGGAATCAGCATACACTTGGAGCAGAGAACAAAGGTGCCGATGGACGTTCAGAGTCACGTTTGGAACTCGGGGAGGGCCAGAGGCGGAGAGTGAGTGTAAGGCTGTACAGGTAGAAGGCAACACAGCACCTCCACAGCCTAGGCTGTGATCCCCACCCCACCCCCACCCCAGTCCCCCAGGACACCGAAAAGTCACCAAGTCCCAGGAGAACGAGCACCCATTCCACTGAAGCCTAGCCTGCACTCCCGGCCTAGACACACCAACTCCTGAAACAGGGCAAATGCTACAGAAGGCAGGACACACTTTCCTGTGCTTGGTCCGGGGCTAGTCACCCCAGCCCTGCACACCGCTCGGCGGGAAGCTCAAGAACAGACCCAAGGCTACAAACGCTGGACCTATCCTTTCAGGTGTCGCTCCCCAACGCCCGCGCCTCACCCTGACCAGGTTGCTTTCCTGCTGCTTCGCTCCTGGGGTCCTCACCTCTGCGCCTCCCAAGGCTTCTCCGCGACTAGCCGGATCTTGACCAACAACTCACTCTGGGAAACCGCAGAACCCCGTCCCCGCGGGGGCCTAACTGTTCCCCACGCCTCCGCGGACAGGAACACAGCGATGCAGACGGGCTGGGCCTGGTCGCCGCCACCCCCATGCCACAAGGAGCTTTCAGGGTAGTGCTCAAGGGACCCCGCTCCACCCTCCGCCCGCCAGCGCAAACCCTTTCCCGCACAGCCGCGCGCTCGCACGGTGGAGACCCCACCAGACAGCAGCCAGCCATGGAGGACTGTGGTATCCACCCCCACCGAGGCCAAAGCCTGCAGAACCCGCGCAGGACTGGAAGCAACAGCGGCGTGGAGGCAGTGCGCGTGCGCCAACGCGCACAGGGGACCGAGGTGCACGTGCGCAAAGGGACCCCGCTGGCCGCCTTCCAGGCCCCACGGAGGGAAACCGGAAGAATACCAGGACTCTGTTTCCCGTGGGGAGCGACTTAACTGAATCCACTTCGGTCAGCCTTTAGGTGGTGCTGAGTGGAGAGGACTGGCCCTCCGCCTGGGCACCCTAACCCTAACCCTAACCCCCATTTGTTCTCATTCCTGTTAGGGATCAAGGAAAGGTGTCGTCTGTACGACTGCCCCCTGCAATCCTGCAGTCCTAGTCCTTTCCTTGTTCTGAGACCTTTCCTGTTATAAGCGAGATTCCCCAACAACAGGGTGAGGCGAAGGGAGGTCTGTGTCATGTCCACTTAACACTAGAGGTTTTACTAAAATACTAGGAAACAGTAAATACCCGGCCATGACATAAAATAGTATTATCCATGTGCATATGGTTACTCCAAGAACGGAAAAGATCGTATAAACGTTTTCTAGTTTACACACCTGATGCTTAAATACTGTAAAAACAAAATCCAAAAATACAAACTTAAAAAATGAAACAAATACCTGGTGTTTCACTCCCAAGGAGAACTGTGCTTCTGTTAGGTGATAGTGCAGTGTTCAAGAATGACATCGTAAGGATACTTCTTTGTGGTGAAATAAGGCAACCATGTTCTTGGCCAATTGTTTCTTAAAAGCTGGTGGAGCGGGGCGGGATTAAAAATATAGTCAGTCACCTGCTGACCCAGAAAACACCTCCGCAAATATACAAATGAAGAAAAAAGTTCTATATGTCGTTCAATAAGTTTTAAACTAAATGGACATTGCACAGAAATAAACGGACCTCATCCTTTCCCACAGCTGGGCAGGTGGGAGCGTTAGGGCCCTACTCTCAATGAAAGGGTAACCTTTCTCATGTGAAAGGACAGCACCATTTGTTATACATTCTTTCACAGTCCAATACAAGGTCACCATTTGTGGGTCTCCACAAATGGAGTCTCCATTTGTGCTAGTTAATTGCCTTTACTCCAAGGAAAAAAGGAACACTCTCCTATCTCCCTGACAAGGAAGTAGTGCCTAGCCCAAAGTCCCTTGGTAATAGACATAGGGACAATGTCCTTCTTGAGCACAACCTGCAGCATTAAGCTAACCCCGCACCAAATCTGTCCTTCCCCAAATTTGCTTTCGGATGTGGCTGCTGCATGCTCAGGACCAGTCATCTCCAGCTGTTGCTGCTGTTGGGTATGGCATGTGCCTGGATACTCACCGATGGAAGGCTGGGATGCGAATGATGGTGGCCACATCTGGGCCTGAGTCCGAAAACCTGCAGGGAGCATTTCTTTATGCTCATTTCTATTTTCACCAGGTAAAGGATGAAAGCTATGCAGAGCATCTTAGAAGGTTTACTGCGAGGATAAGCAGAGTACCCATCAGCCTGGGTACCCTGACCCCAGATGCACTGACCAGTGCCCAGTGGAAGTCCGGGGTGCCTTCTGCGCCTTGCTCCTCTCTAGCTCTGTCCTGCAAACACCCACTGCCATGCCCCCTCAGTGACCAACTCTGTCCCTTCAGCTCAGAGACAGTCCTCATCCCTGGTGCCGTGGCCTGGACCCTCTCTGAGCAGTGAGCTGGACACCCTCAGGAATTGCCTCTCTCTCTCCAAATAACTAAAAAGTGTCATTTTACGTACTTCCCCCTTCTGAGAAACGTGTTTAGCTGGGTGGGTAACCTGGACTCTATGATTCCGTCTTGACCAGAAGCAGCAGCAATCCGCCTCTCATGGTGGCTTCATGAAGGTATCTAGAATGGAAAACTTTCTCTTTTTGTTGTAGTAGAAATTGCAGATATTTCCCCCAATCTGTCATCTTTTTAACTTAATTTTTTACTTTTTATGTTCTGTCATGTAGACACTTTTTACTTCTACTGTGCAAATCTTTCATGTTCTCTTCACACTTTTCATCTGTTTTGACATTGTCCTTAAAGAAACCTTTCCCGCCTTTAACGGTCTCATTTGTTGCCTCTGTTTTCTCCTGTTTCTTTTTTCTCTCCAGTGCATCAATTCTATTAAGATGCCTGGCACCTGATTTCCAGGACTGTAAAATCAGTCTTCTCAAACTCCAAGTTGCTTTCCAAGTGTTGACCTTGTACAGCCATGGGACACACGCCCTGCAGCCTTGCCCTCCCCATTGGCAGGGACTCCAGGGACAGCCTGGCCCTGGAAGCTGTGAAGGAGCCTGGGGCCGTGTGACTGGTCCCTGAGACCTGGTACAACTCAGAAAGTCCACGATTGCACCTAAGGGAGACATGCAGCCCCTGCACCTCTGACACACAGACCGTTTAAACTTCAGCTTTACCGGGGAACAACTAGCACATGAAATGATAAGATATTTAAAGTGTACACCGTGGTGATTTGACATATGTATATTTGGTGAAAGGATTCTCCCCATCCAGTCAACATATCCATCACCTGACTTATGTACCTTTGGTTGGTGCTGTTGTCAATTTTGGCGAGAATACTTACGCTCTATTCCGTCAGCCGATTGCAACAATACACAACACAAGTGTTATCAACCGTAGTCACGGTGTTGTACATGAGATCTGAAGGTTTGAAACTTTTACCAGCCATTCTCTGCTCCCCCACCCCTGGCAAGCCTCTTCTGTACTGCCTGTTTCTGAGAGTTTGATTATTTTTTCTTTTTGAGATAACATAAAATTAATGATACCACATAGACTTTGTTTTTCTCTGTCTGGCTTACTTCATTTAGAATAATACCCTCGAGGTCCATCTTTATGGTCACAAATGGCTGGATTCCCTTCTTTCTCATAGTTCAGTACCATGCCATTCTATATGTACACGTCACATCTTCTGTACCCAGTCATCCGCTGATGGACACAGGTTGTTTCCGTATCTTGGCTACTGTGAAGAGCGCTGCCACAAACGTGGAGG
>PVKU01015629.1:0-17597 GCA_004027475.1 Anoura caudifer | reverse complement strand
TGCTGGGAGTGTTTCCTATTTTCAGCAGAGAATGTGGTCTAATTTTGCGAGAGGCCATTTCATCCTGCTACGTACAGGACAGTCTTGTGAGCACATTTCTGATGTGCTCTGGTGATTCCTTAGGGCTTACTCTGCTCAGGGCTCAAAGTCAGCCTGTGGGCACCAGCAGGACCCAGTCTGCAGCAGGTGCCCCTTCTGACTGGTTGGTGCATGTTCTAAGTAAGAGTCTGTTCTGATTGGCTGGTGTCTGTTCTGATTGGCTGGTGTCTTCTCTGATTGGCTGGTGTCTGTGCCCATCGGCTGGGACAAATAAACATGGACCACACCCCACCCAGCGGCCCCTCCTGCCACCCATCCCATCAGTCTGGCCCTGAAGTGAGCACAGCGATGATACCCGTGTGTTGGCTGATGGTGTGAGCGAGCTGTGATGAGGCACCGTGATGTGAGCCGTGGCTGCCGTTGTAGGTGTTCTCGTCGTCATCGGCCGTGTCCATTGCTGTGCCTTGCGTCCTGGTGGTGCCTGCAGGGAAACGCGGAGGGGAGTTGATATCCCAACAGCTGACAACCAGCATGGCAACAAAATTAGCACAGAAGTCTGAAGTGCAATGTGCTCCCGTTTTAGTCCACTCACCGTGCAGACGATAGTACTGCCTGTGAGGTGATACAGCATTATAGTCCACCACATCACTGTAGCAATTCCGTGGTTATTTGTTCACTCTTTTGGAAAGATTTAGGGCTTATTCTGACACAGCTGCAGCTGTGGGAACACTGCCCCTCATTAACATGAAACTATCAGGGACCTGAGGGAAGGGCATGTGGCTGTCCCAGGTCTCATCCCTCCACCTGTCCCATGGCTCCCAGGCCCTCGTCCCTCTTTCCCTGACAACATCAGGGGAGTCCTGTCTGGACAATGGCCTCACAGTCAGAGGGGAGAGCTGGGTGGAGGGGGGAGAAAACACAGTGGCTGCCACTGGCAGGTGAGGGGGACCGGAGAGCAGTCCATCAGAGCTTGTCCGTGAGCGCACAGCTCAGATCCACACCCAGCCCTGCCCACCTCCACCCTCTTAACCTTCGTGTGCAGCCCCTGGAATGTGAAAGGGGCTTACAAATGTGTCATGATAACTTCACAAGACAAGTGGCTTCTGAAATATCCGGAAAGTGAGGCAGTCACCCCTGGTTCCCGAACCCCCTGAAGCCACACAGGAGACACTCACAACAGCATGATTGCTTCTTCCCATCCAGGGTTGTCGTCACCTGCAGCCACCCACGTTCCCTTCTTACAACTAACACCAAAGGAGGTTTGTCAGCCTTGGCCAGATGCTCAGTTGGTTGGAGTATCGTCCCGTAACTGAAAGGTTGAGGGTTCCATTCCTCAGGGCACGTACCTAGGTTGAGGGTTTGATCCCTGGTCGGGACATGTATGGGAGGCAACCACTCATGGCATCGATGTTTCTTCCTCTCCCCTCCCCCTTCCCTCTCTCTAAAAGCAACGACAAAAATGTCCTTGGGGGAGGATAAAGAAAAAGAAAAGAGGTGGGTGAGCGCCGGGCCAGCGATGCTGTAGGAAACCTGAACTTTCTTGTCCTTGTTCGATTTGATCTGAAGATGACACAGAAACACACCCTGCAAAGAACAATCCCCATCAGGTCTAAATCCCCTCAGCCGGGCTCCTTGAATGAAATCAGAGTTTTCCCTGTGCTGTTTCTGAGCTACATTTTTGGGAGTGGGCCTCAGTCATTCTCTGGGAAGTAGATGGGAGGGATAGCTCAGTCTCTCCTCTGCCTCTTGAGACCAAGGTGGGCATTGGGGAACATCAGTAGTCCACCGGGTGCCCAGAGAGAGCTTCCTAGAAGGACAACAGGGGAGAGACCACAGCACCAGCCTAACTGTCCAGTAAGCCCAGCAGCTATCAGCGCCACGCTGACCTGTGGGGAGGGCTTGGGTGTGCTGCGTCCTGACCTTCCATTACCAACCACAGCGTCTGAGGCATCTTGGGAGCCCTCGTTGGAAGGCATCACCTGGGCAAAAAGCTGCAAAACCAAAGAGCAGTAGACCAGGGCACAGAGGACAATGCCCGTGGTCCTGCCTGAGAGCCACCACTGAGCATCATGGTTCTCCTCTGCTCCCCAGAAAGCAGTGCCCCCACCCCCACCATGGCCGCAAGGATTTTGAAAGACCTTCCTCGGGAGGAGAAGGCTGAGAGGAGGACGCTGACATCCTGCGAGGCCTGAAGGTGGAGTGTGCTTTCCCCTTAAATGCAGGACACTGGGGAGCCTTCCTGGGCCCTGGATGCACTGCACACACTGCACAGTCACGTCTGAACTGGAACGAGGCTGACATGTGCTGTACTGACTCTCCCTGGGAACACCATTCTTGTCCAAGGGGGGGCTGGTGAAACCTCAACGTAGCCCAGGGGTGTGGGATCCAGTGTGTTTGGGAGGGAAAGAAGCTGTTGAGGGAGTCAGATGGGGCTCTGTACCGTTTGTAAAGGAAAGGTGCGCGGGTGTGCCCATGTATACGGTGAACAGAAAGCTCTAACTCGCTGTGTTAATTGGTGTGCCTTCTGGATTATGGAATAATGGATGCTTTTATTTTCTGTATTTCCCAAACTCACTTTTTTAAAACAATAACTGCATATCATCAGAAAAAAAAAGTTCCCATCAAGTATGAGAGTCTGCAAAAGAAGATCTTAAAGTGCAAATTTCAAAATGTTAGTTTTCTCCAGGTGATGAGATTAACTGTATCTTACTTTAAAAAAATAATTTTTAAAATAGCTGTTTTAAGTAACTTTTAAGAAGTCTGATCTTTGAAGACAGCATCTGTGGGTAACATACTTTCCCCAAGGGTGGCTCTCAGAGCCTTGTCAGACACTGTGCAGGGCAATCAGGACCGGGGCCAGACCTGGGGCCAGACCAAGGACAGACAGGTCAGGGTCTGGGTGTCAAGACAATCTGCAAATTTTAGAAGGGCTTACCTGACCCCAGCTGTGGAGGGCAGTGAGTTGTTCTGTGTTTGTGGCTGACCATTGTGGGCAGTGACCCCCTCACCTGCCCAGCTATGGTCCCCAAGCCAGCCCACAGCTCCCTTACCTGGGTGGCAGACAATCAGAACATAAACCAGGTGGGGCTGGCCACAGCTGCAGTGGCCACTGTAGTCCCAGAGTCAAGTGAGTGATGGAGGCAGGTGGCCATGCTGTCTTGTCACCTCAGCAGCTAATGTTGTTTTTGCCCACAGACTATTGACCTGCCCCATCCATGTCCATCACAGTGTCATGTGGAGGAGCTGGGAAGCCAGCAGGTGCAGCTGGAGTGGCCTTAGGGGCCCACCAGGTGTTATAGGGACAGGACAGTGACTTCAGCTGCCTGTCAAGAACAGAAGATGCAGAATCCAGCAGATGTCAGGCTACACTCACTCCTTGGAGCCTCCTCTTCAAAACAAGGATGGTGGCTGCCAGGCACTGATGGGTGGGCCGGAGGGGTGTGTAAACACTCAGCTCCCTGCACAAGGTGGTCTGAGACCATGTGAACTATGTGAGCAAGGCTGAAACAAAAGGGCCAGTTTATGACTTAGCTTTGAGAGTCGCACACCATTTTCACAACACAGATCAGCTCAGTTGTGTGAAGGACGGTTGTGTGTACAAGGTCAGGGGTGACAGCATGTGGACTTGGGGGACACCTTGGAGGCTGTCAGCTACACTAGGAATGTGGTTTGCTGCTGAAGGGGAGGGAGAGGGAACAGACCTTTCTCTATTCATCTTGAATCACTAAGCCTCCTGGGAGAGCTCCAGGGTGTGTCCAGGTGACCTTCACTCGGCAGTCTGTGGGTTCCCCTCCCCAGTGTATTTCAGTGCCAGGTCCTCTGCCAGCATCACACCAGGACTCTGCCCCTCTCCCACAGCCCATGCCGAAAGCCACAGAATATTGAGTTTATGGTGTTCTCTCTGGGCTGTGCTGGTGGGGTGAGAAACAGGGAAGGGAAACAAAACCCAACAGACACCTTCCTTTAAAAAAGCATAAAAGATAATAGTGGGTATTTATTATTGAAATCCACATAGTTTAAGTAGACACTCTTCAGAAGCCTGGCACCGGGAGGACAGGAAGGTCATTGTTCCAGGTCATGGGGGTGGGCGTCCCCCTTTGGGGAACCCACTCCAGCAGGTACAGGGTGGGTCATGCTTAGGTCTCCCTCACACAGGAGAGGGTATGATGGGGTCCTCACTAATTGTTTGGCATCTCTGTGTATTGTGCTCAGCTCTGGTTCTAAGAAAAGCATGACCGCTGGGAGCTGTTAGCACCCTTCCCTACGCTTATGCAGATGTAGAAGTTTAACCTGTTCTCACCCTGTCTCACTGGACTCCCACCCATTGGGTCCACGGGAATTTTGTGCACCTGGGCCATTGTGGACATTATTGGGAATGGGTGTCCAGGAATGACCAACATTGTGCATGTCTATTATTCCATCAGACTCCACAAACAAGTTTAAAGATACAGTAATTTGGAGAAGGTGTCAGTGGTGTATGAAGCCCTGTGGGGCCCAGGTACGAGGAAAGTGCATTGCAGAAGCTCCTGTGTTGTGGGCTTCATGGATGCCGTGTGGAGATTGGGTGCACCTGTCACAGGAGAAACTGGGTTCTTCTTGCCAACGCAGTAAAGGATTACAGATCAGCACGTGTATTAGTGTGCAAGCAGGGTTTGTTTGATACATTCTCATGGAAGAGGACAAGTCCTGCTGAGATGGGAGTGAAAGGCAAGAACTTGGGTGGCAAGAGCACCAGGTCCTTTGTCCTGAGGACTTATATAGTTGGTCGGATGGGGGCGAAGAATTTACATATTGATTAGTGGGTAAAAGTGGTGCCAGCTTCCAAGGGGATGGACCACCCAAACATAGGTATGTGTGGCGGTCATTAGCCTGAATCCTTATCTCACTTCAGACCCCAGTTGGTCATCTTGTAAAACAGATCTGTGACAGGAGACAGTTGAAGTTGAGGCAGTTACCCAAAGTTACCAATGGGCTCTTTCTGTGTGCACTAGGGACCCTCTCATAAAACAGATAGTGGCCAGAGGAAAGCTATTAGCCAGATTTGTTTTATGGGTCCTTTCCTTGAGTGCTGTGGACCCCCTCCCATCTTCTAGGCCTTGGGATGAATACACTTTGAAAGCCTTTCTTTCCCAGATAGTGGAAACAATACCTAGACTTGCAACGTGTCAGCATGGTGTTTCTTGTGATGTTGGAACATCTGGCAATAGAACTGGACCAGGCTCAGGACTGCTGAGTTGGTGTGTGAGACATGGTCTTCCTTGTCCTCCCTGCCTTGGCTTACCATCTATCCTCACACACCAATGCAGGCAGGTGCTGTTCCCAGTGTCAGTTCTCAACAAGGGGCGGCTAGGGTCTTGTGTCACAGGTCACTCTCAGTACTACTTGCCTGTGCTGAGGAGGCTCTGAGGGTGCGCAGGGTTAGTGGGAGGGGGGTGACATGGAGGGAAGCATATCCCCTGCCTCAGGCCTCCTTCTCAGGGCAGCTGAGTCTATGTGGGGAAAGCAGTGGGGTCTGCTCAAAGTCTGAATTTGGCTACAGACCCCTACCCTGTCCTTACCTTCCTTTGTCCAGCATTAAAGACCCAGAAGACATGGGCACTGAAGGCTGTTCAGGAGGACTTGCTATCTCAGCGATCCTCTGTGCCAGGTTCTCTGTGCTGACCCAACCTTGAATGTTAAACAGAAAGGCTGGAGTTCCCATTTCCGTTGTACAGACTAGGAAGCAGGGAGAGAGAAGTTGAAAATCTTATCTTAGGTCGCACAGCTGGAGAAGACAGAGCTGAGACTCACACCCAGTATGGACTGAAGTGGAATCTGTACACTGTGCACCAGGAAATGCTGACCCTGAAGGGGCAGCAAAGAGTGAGGAAGACCAGGTACCCAGACTGAGCCAGGCTCACATCCATGCACAAGCATACAGTCCTCCCTGCTGTTCACACCTCTGAGGCTCCAGAGGTTGTAGGAAACCAGAAGAGCCAAGAGAAGCCAAGGGAGGAGGGTAGGGAGCTGATTAGGAGAAAAGGCCCCTTTCCCAGTGATGCAGAACCTGACTTGTGGGGTCTGCGACATTGTGGATGAGGTACAAGAGAAATTCACACGGATTACCAAGTCCTGTGGAGGAAAACGGAGGGCATGGCCACTCTCTCAAGGGGAGAGCACTTCAGAGCACCCCAACCTTTACCTTGACAAGCTTTTATTGCTTTTCTGGGCACAGTACATGATGGTCCCCATTTACTATGCAGAGGCTCGCTTTAGGTGGTTACCTTTTACAGAAAAACAAAGGAGAGGATGCCACTAATCATGTCACAGGATATTTGCAAATGCAAAGGGAAAAGAGGTTGAACTGGTTCCACTCATCCTTGGAAGGTTTAGCAAAGATTTTAGAAAGTTACTTTAAAGACATGCAGTAAATGTTTGCTGTCTCAATTCAGGGTGAAGGAGTTTTAGCAAGAAGCAAGCCTCAAAGCAGCCCAGATACAATGCAGGCCTGATTCCCCATGGGAGAACCTACCTGGGGGCATGGGTCCTGTCTGGGCCCGCGCCACGCGGAACTGTCTCCTATATCCCAAGAGTCCGGGGAATTCCCTTCCCTGATGAGTCTGTCTCAAATCCCTCTCTGGGCAGTAACCAAAGTAGACTGACTCCAGATTTACACATTTGCAGGAGTCGAATTTCTGTGGCTGAGTATGAGTTCTTTGTGGCTCTTCAGGAATGCTCTGCTTTCAGCGATGGGGAGAATGAGGGATGTGTATGGAGACAAAACATTTTAATAGGTCAAAAAACCATGCAGGAGCCTGGTGCTGACATCTCCATATCACTTATGGAACGGTTTATCCATCTCATCTCTTGTCATGAAACTGGAGGGTGTGTTTAACCAGTTACTTCTGTACAAATTACAATCTTGGGGAGAGTAAGGGACTGTAGACTTCCTATGGCTATTGATATGTGACTTAATGCTAATAATTCACTCACTGTACCTGCAAACAGAGCTTCTCCCCTGAGTGTGTCCTCTGGTGTGTGATGAGATTTCAGCTCTTTGTAAAGCTTCTCCCACACTCCCTGCAAGCATAAGGCTTCTCCCCTGAGTGTGTCCTCTGGTGTGCAATGAGAGATGACTTGTCTGCAAAGATTCTCCCACACTACCTGCAAACATAGGGCTTGTCACCCGAGTGTGTCCTCTGGTGCGTGATGAGAACTGACTTCTGTGTAAAGCCTCGCCCACACTCCCTGCAAACATAGGGCTTCTCCCCTGAGTGTGTCCTCTGGTGTGTGATGAGAGCTGACTTCTGTGTAAAGTCTCGCCCACACTCCCTGCAAGCATAGGGCTTCTCCCCTGAGTGTGTCCTCCGGTGTGTGATGAGATTTGACCTATGTGTAAAGCCTCTCCCGCACTCCCTGCAAGCATAGGGCTTCTCCCCTGTGTGTGTCCTCTGGTGTGTGATGAGAGTTGACTTATGTGTAAAGCCTCTCCCACACTCCCTGCAAACATAGGGCTTCTCCCCCGAGTGTCCCCTCTGGTGTCTGTTGAGATGTGACTTGCATGTAAAGCCTCTCCCGCACTCCTTGCAAGTGTAGGGCTTCTCCCCTGAGTGTGTCCTCTGGTGTGTGATGAGATTTGAGCTCTGTGTAAAGCCTCTCCCACACTCCCTACAAGCATAAGGCTTCTCCCCTGAGTGTGTCCTCTGGTGTGTGATGAGATGAGACTTGCATGTAAAGCCTCGCCCACACTCCCTGCAAGCATAAGGCTTCTCCCCTGAGTGTGTCCTCTGGTGTGTGATAAGATTTGACCTCTGTGTAAAGCCTCTCCCACACTCCCTGCAAGCATAAGGCTTCTCCCCTGAGTGTGTCCTCTGGTGTGTGATGAGATTTGACCTCTGTGTAAAGCCTCTCCCACACTCCCTGCAAGCATAGGGCTTCTCCCCTGAGTGTGTCCCCTGGTGTGTGATGAGATGTGACCTATCACTGAAGCCTTGTTCACACCCTCCTTGCTTGATTGTTACAATTCTTGGCATTCCTACTTTCACAATTACCTTGCGTGGGTCCTCTGGACTCTCTTTGTGGCCTCTGTGGGGCTCTTCTTCCATCGTTCTCTCATGCTCACTAGAGCTCATTTGTTCTTTGGAAGGTTGGAAAAAGGATCTTGAGATTCTCTTCTGACTGATCCTTTTAAGTAAAGGTTTGGACCTTTCTTTAACCTCTTGACCTTCAGTTTTATCATTCCAGCTGTGTGTATGAGTATGTTGTTGCTGCTGATTCTCATCCACTGGGCAAGGTTCCTCTGCTTGGAGGTGTTTTCTGGCGGATGTTCCCAGGAGAGACTGAGAGGGATGATTGAGTTTCATGTGTTGGCTGAGAAATTTCTGACTGGAAAAGGCCAGAGAGCAGGAGGGACATGGATGCACCTCTGGCTTTGGTTCCACTGAAAGAGAAAGGTTTGGTCAGGGCAGATGTGACAAGAATGCCTGGGCCACACAACTTGTCTCCTGGTAAGACCTGCCCCATGAATCATTTCATTCTTACTGTGATGACAACGCAAGCTCTGTCTCCCACAATGTGTCCACTCACAGTCTATTTTCCTTTTTATTCTTATGCAGTGCTTCTTCTTCAGAAATCCAGAAAGCCCATATCAAGGGTCTTTTCTAATATTGCCCAGACTAAGGACTTCTGAGTAGCATGGAAGGCCATTTCACTCCCTGAACTGCAGTGACCTTTCCTGCAGATACCTGTGTAGGTATCCTGTAAGTCATGTTAAAGAGGAAAACTGCAGGCCCCAACTAGGAATTGCCTCTCTTTCAGTTTTTTAAATCAATAAAATAAAATGTCTTTCCTGCCCTTGTTCGTGTGGCTCAGTGCATTGAGTGCCTGTCTGCAAAACAAGGAGTTGCAGGTTAGATTCCCAGTCAGAGCACATGCCTGCGTTGTGGGCCAGGTCCCCAGTAGGGGGCGTGTGAGAGGCAACCACACGTTGATGTTTCCCTCTCTTCCTCTTCCCTCTAAAAATAATACACAAAATCTTTTTAAAAAAGTCATTTCTCAAGTCTCTCACCAAATATTTATGCTTCATTTTATTCAGTGTTAGTCCATTTCAAATACACTAAATCCTGTTTCAAAATATTTCTCAAACCAAACTCCTTACACACCTGACTCCTTTTCCTCTCTGGCCAACCCACCATGTGCTCTCTCACTTGGAGATGAAGTAATCTCTGAGGGGATTCCCCACTGGAGTTTATTTTCTAAAAATTAACAAAGCATAATCAGAACAGAGGACGCACCACTCTACAGCTAACGACTTTCACTCAGGAAAGTCCCCAGCATGTCAACTCAGATCATTGGCACTGGATTTCCGGGCTGCTAAGCATCTATCTGATCTCCATTCTTACCCTCCGTGCTGAGACTGAGACCTGAGTAACTCTCAGCCAATTCAACGCTCCACCTTTTCTCTTCCCTGCACTAGCTGCTCCCTTGGCCTGGGATCCTTTGCCTGCAGGTATTTTTGTGTTATCTCTTGAGAGAGCCCTTCCTGGACCATCTGCTACATCACACCTCCCCTCACACTGATCCCTAGGCACTTGTCCTGGATTAGTTTTCTCCAAAGCACGAACCACTGTGTCGTGTCATGCACATGCAAGCACGTGTGTCTGGGTTTCCCTCCTTCACCTGTCAGCTCCTCAAGAGCAGTGATTCTGATCCTCATGTTAATCTGTATTTCCAGGTCCCAGGACACTGTGCACCACAGAGTAGGATGTCACATGACAATTCACTGAAATGATGAACGAATGTGCCCTGCCTGAATGGTGTGGTGAGGTGGGCTGAGTGTTGTCCCGAAACTGAAAGGTTACAAGTTCTATTTCCAGTCAGGGCATATGCCAGGGTTGTGGGCCGGTTGGGGGCGTGCCATAGACAACTGATTAATGCTTCCCTTGCACATTGATTTTTCTTTTTCCCTCCTTTCCACTGTCTGTAAAAAGAAATATAATTTTGTTTAAAAAGATTTATGCATTTATTTTCAGAAAAGGGAGAAGGGAGGGAGGGAGAGGCAGAGAAACATCAATGTGTGGCTGCCTCTTGCACGCCCCCATACTGGGGACCTGGCCCAAAACCCAGGCATATGCCCTGACTGGGAATCAAACTGGCAACCCTTTGGATCAGAGGCCGGTGCTCAATCCTCCAAGCCATAGCAGTTAGGGCAGAAATCTTTTAAAAAATAATGTGTCTGTAAACAAAAATGTTTTATTTAGAAGTATGGAGGAAAATTAGGAAGAAACAGCTCTTAAAGTGTCAGAAAAACTGCCTTGGTGAGAGAACTGGTTAGTGCTTGAAAACTTTTCTTTTTTGCCTCTCAGCCTTTCAGCACTATATGTGGTTGTGGATTTTGTACATGAAATAGTTAAAAAACAAATAATATAAAAATTTTGCCCAAGAGTCAAAGGCATATGAATGAATTGTGAATTTCTGAAGCATGTGATTTGAAACTTTACTGACTTTACAGTGGATTTCAGTCTACTTAAGAGTTGGATCATGAACATTTCTATGGAGAATTCTTTCTTTTCTTTCTGTTTTGAAACAGTGGTGCCCACCTCTCCTGGCCGCGAGCTCTCTCTTCCACTTGCTGCCCCACTTGCTGCCCAGCTCCTGGCCATACTCATCCCCGTACCAGACCAGCAGTTCACAGCCCGGCCTGACGACCCGGCAGGTTCGGTAGAAAATCTGCCCGTGGTATTGAAAGGCCACCAGGTTCTGCTCTTCATCATCCCGGGCACAGTTCACAAACCTGGGGTTGAGGCAGAGGAAGGGAAAGAAAACCACACTGGTGAGTTTCCGCTAACTGTTACATCCATGTGCAGCTCCTCTCTGATTCTTAAGGCCCTCAGGCTCTGGTGTTGCCCACTGCCCCCAGTGCTCCTGGGGAACCCTCTGTTCAGTGTGTGAGCATCTGTCAGTATATCATGTGAATTCTTACCTCCAAGTCCTGCTTGCAGTGTTCATCCTGCCTAATACCATTTTCTAAAACCCAGTTCTAGACTTAACCTCCACCTTGATTGGCCATGATATCCAGTGATGTCTGGCTTCTCCAAACTCTAAATCAAGTTGTCTCACACCACAGAACCTGGTGCTTGATCTAGGGCTCTGCTTCTACATTAGCTCACTAATTATCCAGTACTCAGCCCACATCTGTTCTCTCTTGAGAGGCCTTTCTCCAGCCACCCTACACTTTATTTAGGGTACCATTTGCTTGCCTGCTCAAGGTTACCATAGAAAATTGGAGGTCTTTTTGTCTTAGTCAAATGAAACAGAACAACAGTAGTTGATTCACATTCTATTATCCCTGATAAAAGAGAGCCCCTCTCAGGAAAGGAGCCCATGACCATTCCTCTGCAGGCCTCAGAGCCCAGTTCTAGTTTAAAGTGAGGCTGGGATGGTTTGCTGCCTGCACAGGTTTAGGTTACCCTTGGTTTGTGGTATCTTGACACTGTGCACTTCTTGGAAATTATAGTTAAATGTTTCTGAAAGCAATTGTTTTATGTCTGTCTGCAAGAAGTCCTTCATAAGGACATGTGTTGTGTGATCTGATTAAGTAATATATTCCTTCACCTAAACTGGAATATAGTAAGTGCTTAATTAATGTTCATTTGATACATTAAAGTGTAATCCAGTGTCCCTGGTGAATCCAGGCTCTTCAAGGTCTTTCCAGTGCCCAAGCTGTATCTAGCAGAGAGCTTTATATTTTGAGGATATATGCTATACTTTTTTCCTAAAATTGCCCTGAAATGAAAAAACACTATATGGAGAAAACGAGGGGAAAAAGGATGAAGGGAGACCACTGACAGAGGCATGATGAGAGGGAAAGATACATGGGCTTGTGGGGGATGAGAGTCCCCTCTGGCACCCAGAGACCTGCTGACCTCACCTCATCCAGTTGGCCCAGGATTTGTCCTTTCCATCCACATACTCATAGCAGTTTCTCCCTTTGGCGATCTGTGTTTCAGAAAAGAAGTTAAATTCCTTTTACTTTTTTTCGTGGGGAGGTAACAGTCAGAAGAATTCTTTTACTTCACTGTCATCAAAGCTCATTCAGCCTGCATGGGGATTCAACCGCCAGTTGTGACCACATGATATTTTTCTTATTCATCATGTACACACCTGAGTCTACCTGTCCAATCAGAGCAGGAGCCCCACAAGGGAGGAGCCACTCCTTTGTGTCTGCACCACTTTGCTCCTGCTCACCTTCTGATCCTTAAATAGTAGCTGTGTTCCTGTAAAGTCCAGTCAGTACACAGAGCTAACCATATTGTCCCCTCCATGTCTAGCATGTAGGAGGTGAGGTCCCTCCAGGCCTCAGAAGGAATGTGGGAAGCCAAAGGACAGTGGAAGAGGTAAATAGTTCTCACCAGCCAGGAGTATCTGCTCTTGGCTGCCTCTTCATCTTCTGTGATGTGTCCTTCATAAGGGCCAAAGTGCAGACCCACAGGCAAATCAGCTGCCTCATTCCGCACTCCAAGCCCAGCCTCAGGGATGCCGGATGGCCTGATTCTCAACCCAGGGGGCAGGGTGAGGGCTGAGTAGTGGGGATGCCCCTTGTCCACTGCAGTGTCCTTTACAAAAGTAGGGGGCCCATGCACAGCACAGCTGTCGATGAAGAAGTTCTGACACTTCTCACAATCTGGAGGTGAGAGCAACAAGGGTTAGGGAAGGTACAGTGCATGTTCCTGGACAGAAAGAGCTTCAGTGGGAGTCCTGCACTCACATCATTGACACTCAATCCTATACTACAGGTTACTGGAGGAAGGGAACGATTTAGGGACCACAGGACTAGATGAAATTATTGTATCATAACATGCTTCTTAGTGAGGGTCACTTACAAAGGTAGTCATCATCCTGGGGCTCAGTGACCTCTTGGTACACACGGCCCTTTCTTTGTCGTAGGCTGTACATCTTCATGTCCACCTCCTTTCTCCTGAGTTCTGAGTTGGAGAAGAGCAGGTGAGCGAGGTTGGTGGGGTCTGGAGTGTTAGTTCCCATTTTGTCAGATAACACAATCTCCTCCCATCAAATTATTACCTGTCCTTTTGCACGCTCTGGTATTTTACTCTGTTAACTATTGGTTCAGAAGATAAAGACTCCACACTAACTACAGATGACTGATTCAATTTTAGTTTCTAGATCTTCCCATTACCAGGTTTAACTTGCCAATCTTTAATCATCCGTAACATATTTACTGAGTGCACATTATGTGTAAGGCATTGAGTAAAGGCCTGGGCACACAACACCAACAAAGTGTGGTTGCTATTATCACAGATGGATTTATTGGACAAGTTGCTGTGTCAGTTGTTTCAAATTTAATTTAATGTTTTGAAACAGTATATGAGTGATGTATCTTTATCTTCACTTTACATATTTGTATTTGGGAGCTCAGAGAATTTATAGGATTTGCCCGAAGCTCCATTGTTAACTTCAGTCTTAGCTTAGCCCAGCTTAAACTCAGGCCTATCTGAAGCCCATCCCACACCCCTAGGTCATACTTATCAGCCCTTCTGTAGGACTTAGAGGAACTAAAGTTTCCAAATTATTTTCTCTTACCTGATTTTCGTTTAGTGTGCTTTCCAAAGGCACATGCTTCTCCAGGAGGGGACTGTGGTTTCTGGGCATGCTCTGAGTCCCTTGCAGTCATCAAATTTGCTGTTCCTGACAATTCCTTCAAAGTATATTCATTGCTTAATGGCAACCTGGATGTTGCCTTTCATATAAGAGTCACATATTAAAAGATAACATGTATTTAATTTGTTAAGGCTTATGATACATTTTACATGCATATATTGAATACTTCAACCCTTGGAAATACCTACGGAATTATAAATATTAGAGGGAATAGGACCAACGTGGGTAATGAATCCAAGATTAGAACTCATGCCTTATGGCTCCTTTCTTTCAACTGTCTTTATAATATTGAGAGTGAAGGATATTGGGAAGATAATAAAGAAATAGTTGGCAGAAACATATCTAGACAATAAACAAAATGGTGATGAAATTTGCAATACCTTAGAAAGAATTTTTGTACTTAGATTAGGTGGTTCCCACCAATTCTGTTTGAATAAGGCTGTATCAGTAGCTAGTTGTTTTTAGTTTCATGATCTAGAACATGCTAATTTTCAATGTTACAGTAAACATGCAATTAAATAATGCTCATCAAAGTGTTCTGTGAATTGTGTAATAGAGTATGAATGTAAGATTACAGTCCTGCCATCAATTTACCCCTCAGCTCTCTCCATATATCAAATCTCAGAAATTGCCTTCAGTGTTCACCAATCATCTAATTTAATTTGTAATTGTGAAATCATTCATCCAGCAGACATTTGGGGGCCCTCAGGGGCCCTGATCTGGGCCTGTGACCTATGAGAAGTCTTATATATGAACCAGCTTCTCAAAGAGCTCACAACACAGAGGTAGGCAGGCTGAAGTTATCCTAAACAGGATGAGAATGGCCTCATTGGAACTCAGAGAAAAAAGCTGTTACTTCGCCTTACAAGATATGGCATTGGAAATCAGTTCCAGATGGATGAGTTTCTACTGAAGAGTATGTAACCTATACGAAGTCCTTAAGTCATTTTATTATTTGTTGTTTCTCAGTCATCAAACCTGCAGCTTCTCAGGGGTGGGAGTTGCTTTCTTTGATTAGAGCGGGAGGCTGTGATCCTGGACATTTTACATTCTACTTCATCTGGATCCATCCACTGTACATACTGCCTACACATTGTACGCTTTCCTTAGTCAGAGGGTCTTAGTGCATCTCTTAGTTCAGCACAGCAGAGAAGAACTTTAGTTGAAATCATCAGTCAGATGAATGATGTAATGATATATAGATAAGACAATGTAAACTTTAGAAAACTATGGAAGTTTATTTTTCTAATTTTTAAAAAAGATTTTGTTTATTTTCTTGAGAGAGGGGAAGGGAAGGAGAAAGGGAGGGAGAGAAACATTGATCACTTGCCTCTCACATGCACCCCAACCAGGAACCTGGCCCACAACCCAGGCATGTGCCCTGAGCAGGAATCAAACTGGTGATCTTTCGCTTTGCAGGATGACACCCAAATGAGTCACGGTGGTCAGTGCAAAACTCTGAATGTTTTAATGAATTTGTAAGTGGTTTAGAGAGGCAACTATGGGTTAGATTGCAGTACCACCGATACTGTGATCTTATATAGTCAAACATTTCTATATCCAAAAGCTCAGTTTCCTCATCACAAATAGTGACAGTTATAGTATGTACCTCATCGGGTTGTTGTAATGTTTAAGTGAGTTAATTCACATAGAATTGATAAAGTCTGAAACAAGTGGTAGTTACTATTGTTGCTGTAGTTGTTAACTATTAAGATGATGATGAGCCCAGGCTGGTGTGGCTCAGTGGATTGAGCGCTGGCCTGCAGACTGAAAGGTCACCAGTTCCATTCCTGGACAGGGCACATGCCTGGGTTGTGGACGAGGTCCCCCACTTGGGGGCCTTGATAGGCAACCTATTCATGTTTCTCTCCCTCTCTTCCTACCTCCATTCCCCTCTCTCTAAAAAATTGATAAATAAAATTAAAAAAAATGATAATGCTGGACAATGTGTTGAAGAGACTGGGAAAGGAAGGCGGCAGTTCCTACAATACTTTCTGCATTTTCCTACTCTTACCTGCATTTCTGCCCACGAGTAAAATTTTCTTGTCAACAGGATTTGGGAAATACTCACCTTTTGGTGTCTCCTCTGTTCTGAAGGCCACCCAAGAAGGTTTGACTGAAAAATGATGAGAAATTGGTGTTTTGGTTGGAAAATGTTTCCAAAATCTGGAGATTCTCATTAGGGACACAGAATTCTGAATGAGAGTAGTCCAAGAACAATCCCAGGATGACCGGAAAATGTTTTCGAGGTATCATAAAGGCTTACGCTGCTGTTGGGGCCATCAACTGCTTTCATTAGAATGATAAAAAATAGACAAAGTGCCATCTATGCTTCATCCTATGTTCATACAGCATCTATTACATTTATTAAAAAATAAATCAGCCTCTCCTGACAAAAATGTAATAAAAGTAACTGCACAGAAACTCCTTGTCTTCAACGTAACCCTTTCTACCTGCAGTTCATTCAAACTGGCCTTGACCGGGCTAACGGCCCCGCGCCCACCTGGCCCCCTTTCTCTGGGGTCCTCCCCCGCTGTGCACACACTGCTCACCGTGCTGCCCTGCAGCCCGTTCTTCCTCCGAGTGCTCAGGGTCCTCCTCCTGGAGCCTGCGGTGGTGACACAGGGAAGCCGGTCACGGCGCCCTGGGACCTGGAGAGAGACAGAACCTTTGCCCTCAAAGCAAAGAGCCTGGAGGAGGAACAAGCTCCAGGAAGCCCGTGATCGGATGGGAGAGTCGACAACGAGGTGCAGTGAGCGCTGCACCGTCAGCGCCAGCCCAGCTCTGAGGTGAAGGAGCAAACTCCCCCCATCGGTGTCCACGCAAGAGGGAGCTGCAGGAGGGAGCTGCAGGCGGATGGAGCCGCCTGAGCCGGAGCCAGGCCGGCAGCCTGTGGGGTCACCAAGCCCCCGGGCCCAGCGCCTACGCACTCGCTGCCTAGGCCAAGGTGCACGTCCAAGTTCCTCTTCACTTGCTGGTACCGGCCTTTCTCCCTGTTGGCCAGGCACCCAGAGAGGTGGATGGAGGGGCTGGATGGGCCGGGCCGGGGCGGGGGGCGCCCTTGTTCCCGCCCCCGCCCCACCTCAGCGCGGGCTCCGCAGGCCGGGCCAGGGTGTCTGAGGGCCCGGTCGGCCGGGCGGGCCTGCGGCGGTGCCAGGAAACGCGCTTTTCCCGGGGAAGGGCTCGGAGGGGCACCCGGGGTCCGGAGAAGCCTGCACGAGACGCGGGCGCGGGCCCGGCAGACCGCCCTCTCTCAGGCTGAGCCTTGGGTCCCTCAGGACACGGGCCCGCGTCTTCCGGGCTGAGGTCACTCAGGATGTCTGGGGGGAGGGTCAGGCCTCTGCGGCTGGGGAGTCTTGGGGCGTTTCATCGAGGGGCTTCAGGGTCCCCACGACCGAATTAGTTTCCAGGATGACGGCATTCGGGGTCTCTGAGTTTGGGGAGATTCGGTCTTTCCGGGCGAGCTGCGGGTAGGGTGCCCGGAGCTGAGGGGAACTGGGGTTTCAGGCTGTTTGGGGGTCTAAGCGTTGGGGGTCAGGAGATGTGGGGTCCTCTGGGTTAGTGCACGTGGGTCCCTCGATGATGAAGGGATTTGGGGCCCCTCAGGATGAGGGCATCTGGGGTCTCCCTGGCTGGACTTTGAAGGTCTCGGGCTAAGGGTTCCACATGGCAAGGCTCCCCGCTTACCGGTCAGTCTCGCAGGGCCCCTGCCGCGCTGCCCACCTTGGTGGAGCGTCCTCTCCGGGCTCCTGGGCTTCCCGCACTTGGGAGGAGTGAGTGTGGGCTCAACCCGCCAATCAATGCTGCGATCCCGGGGTCCCGCTCGCCAATGGGCTGTCAGAAGAAGCTGAAAGGGCGGGACAGGGGGCGGAGCCAGTCTGGTATTCCTGGGTTGGGGACTG
>PVKU01015628.1:0-17588 GCA_004027475.1 Anoura caudifer | reverse complement strand
TTTTTTTTTTTTTTTTTTTTGTTGAGCCTGCTTAAAGCCTGGTTGATTTCATTGATCTTTTCAAGGAACCAGCTCCTGGATTCATTGATCCTTAGAATTGTGCTTTTAGTCTCTATGTCATTTAATTCTGCTCTGATCTTGGTTATTTCCTTCCTTCTACTTGCTCTGGGCTGTCTTTGTTGTTGTTCCTCAAGTTCTTGTAGGTGTAGGGTTAGGCTGTTTGTTTGAAATGTTTCTATCCTTTTTAGTAGGCCTCTATTGCTATGCACTTCCCTCTCAGGACTGCCTTTGCTATGTCCCACAAATTTTGGGTCATTGTGAGTTCATTTTCATTTGTTTCCAGAAACATTTTGATTTCCTCCCTAATTTCATTCTTGACCCATTCATTGTTTAATAGCATGCTATTCAAATTCCATGATTTTGAGTGTTTTGGGTTTTTTCCCATTGGGGATGGTTTCTAGTTTCAGTACCTTATGGTCAAAGAAAACGCTTTGTATGATTTCAATTTTCTTGAATTTGTAGAGGTTTGTTTTGCGTTCTATCATGTGGTCTATCTTTGAAAGTGTTCCATGTACATTTGAAAAGAATGTGTATTTTGCTTCTTTGGGATGAAAGACTATATATATATCAGTTAAGTCCATTTCATCTAGACTGTTGTTCAATGCCACAATATCTTTTTTGATATTTTGTTTAGAAGATCTGTCCATTTTTGTCAGTGGGGTGTTAAAATCCCCTAGTATAATTGTGTTGCTGTCAGTATCTTTCTTGAAGTCCTCTAAGATTTTCTTTATGTATTTAGGTGCTCCTATGTTGGGTGTATATATATTTACAATGTTTATGTCTTCTTGGTGGATTCTTCCCTTGAGTATTATGAAGTGACCTTCTGGGTCTCTCTTTATGACCCTTCTTTTGAAGTCTATTTTGTCTGATATGAGTATTGCTACCCCGGCTTTTTTCCCCTGTGCATTTGCTGGGAAAATTTGTTTCCAACCTTTCACTTTGAGTCTGTGTAGGTCTTTTGTCCTGAGGTGAGTCTGTTGTAGGCAGCATATGTGTGGGTCATGCTTTCTTATCCATTCAGCTATTCTATATCTTTTGATTGGAGCACTTAATCCATTTACATGTAAGATTATTATTGATAAGTACTCATTCATTGCCATTTTTATACCTGTGTTCCTCTCTCTCTCTCTCTCTTTCTCTCCTCTCTGTCTCTGTCTCTGTCTCTGTCTCTGCCTTCCTTTCCGTAAAGAAGTCCCTTCAGCATCGCTTGCAGAACTGGTTTGGTATAGGTGTATTCTTTTAGACTTGTATTGTCTGGGAAGCTCCTTATTTGGCCTTCTATCTAGATTGAAAGCCTTGCTGGGTAAAGTAGCCTTGGTTGCAGGCCTTTGGTTCTCATTACTTGGAATATTTCTTGCCATTCTCTTGTGGCTTGGAGCGTTTCCATCGAGAAGTCAGCTGCTAACCTTATCGGGGCTCCTTTTTATATTACTTCCTTTTTCTCCCTTGCTGCCTTTAAGATTCTGTCTTTGTCTTGGAATTTTGCCATTTTAATTATGATATGTCTTGAAGTGGGCTTCTTTGGGTTCTTCTTGATTGGGACTCTCTGTGTTTCCTGGATTTGTGTGACTTTTTCTCTCATCAAATTAGGGAAGTTTTCCATCATGACTTTTTCAAATAGGTTTTCTATCCCTTCCTCTTCCTCTTCTCCTTCTGGTATCCCTATTATGCGGATATTATTATGTTTCATATTGTCTTGCATTTCTCTTAATCCCTCTTCATTCTTTCTGAGCCTCTTTTCCTTTTCTTGCTCTTTCTGGGTGTTTTATTCTACTTTGACCTCCAACTCGCTGATTCGATCTTCTGCTCCATCAATTCTGCTTTTCATTCCTTCCAGTGTGTTCTTCAGTTCAGAAATTGTATTCTTCGTTTCCTCTTGGCTCTTGTTGATAGTTTCTATTTCCTTTGCATGTTGATATAGTTTGCAGTGAGTTCCTCATAGCTTCCCTATGGTTTCTGGTAGCTCATTGAGAGCTCATTCAGCTTCCTGACAACCATTGCTTTGAACTGGAAATCTGATAGTTGAGTTGCCTCCATTTCATTTATCATTCTTTCTGGGGCTTCCTCCTTTCCTTTTATTTGGGGATTGTTTCTTTGTCTTCCCATTGTTTGTGAGACTCTTTTTGTTAGCCTCAGCTTCTTAAATTGATGTGTTCTGTCTCCCTGCATTTATGGTGTGAACTTCTGTGCTAGAATACCTGTGAAACTTAGTGGTGCAGTTTCTTTCGGTCATCCTGGTGTTCACAGCTTCCACTGCCTCAGCTGTTGGGATGCCCCCTGTTTGGCACCAACTCTGTTTTTTTCACAGTTCCAGGTTTGATTTTTTTTTTTTGTCTGACTTATGGGTATTTGAAAAGAGAAAAGTGGAAGAAAGAAAAAAAATAAAAGAGAAGAAAAAAGAGGAAGGAAGAAGAGATAAAATTGGAAAGGAAGGAAGAAGGAATAATATAAAAAGGAAGTAAAGAGAACCAAAAGTAGTTGAGGGGTAAAAAATATAAAAATAATGAAAAAATAATTAAAAGTTATTAAAAAGCAACCTCAATAACAAAAAGCAAAAGCAAAAACAAACAAACAAAAATCAAACAAACAAAGAACTCTTGCATTTTTCAAACTTTCCAAGCCAGTTTTTCTGGTCTTGCTGCCTGCAATGGCTGAGGGGTGATGGTATGGCTTTTCTCCTTGTTCACCACTCAGTTATCTTTGGGTTTCTCTCCCCAAAGCTAGCCTGGTGCCTTTCTGGAAATGGCCTCAGGTATATGTTCTGAGCCTGCTGTGGAGCACACGCTTTCCTGAGCTTATGGGTGTTAGCTCGGGTCTCCTACGTAGCGTGTGCCTACCCTGAGTTTTCAGGTGTGGGTTCCAGATTTCCTGCTGTGCGTGCACTCACCCTAATTTCATGGGAGCGAGGTCTAGGTTTCCGATGGATTGTGTGCAGTCACTGGGTTCACATGTGTGGGCTCTGGTTCTCCCTTGGATCGCTCACATTCCCCGGATTCCCAGCATGGGCTAAGGTTCTCTGGTCGTGCGCAGGCACCTATAGTCACCCAGCTGTCTGCGATTGCACCCAGGCATCTATGGTCATGCACCCATCTCCTGTATTATGTTAATTGATTTGTAAACATTGTACTATCCTTGCATCTCTGGGACGAATTCTGCTTTTTCATGGCGTGTAACTTTTTTAATGTATTGTTGGAATCAATTTGCCAATATTTTGTTGAAGATTCCAGCATCTATGTTCATCAGCGATATTGGCCTGTACTTTTCTTTCTTCATTATGTCTTTACCTGGTTTTGGGATTTTGATGATGCTGGCCTTGTAAAAAAGAGTTTGGTAGTCTTTCTTCCTCTCAAATTTTTTTGGAATAGTCTGAGAAAGATAGCAGTTAGCTCTTCCTTAAATGTTTGTAAAATTCTGCTGTGAAACTGTCCAGTCCAGGGCTATTATTTGATGGGAGTATTTTGGTTACTGCTTCAATTTCACTAGCTGTTATCAGTCTGATCAGGCTTTCTGCTTCTTCTTCATTGAGCTTTGGAAGACTATATTTTTCTAGAAATTTGTCCATTTCACCCAGGTTTTCAACTTTTTGGCATATCATTGTCTCTAGTAATTTCTTACAATCCTTTATATTTCTGTGGTATCAGCTGTAATCTCTCCTCTTTCATTTCAGATTGTGTTTAATTGGGTCTTCTCTCTTTTTTTCTTGACAAGTCTGCTGTAAGGCTTGTCGATTTTTTAAAATGTTTTCAAAGAACCAAAGCCTGGATTTATTGATCCTTAGAATTCTCCTTTTAGTCTTGATGTTGTTTAATTCTGCTCCGATCTTGGTTATTTCCTTCCTTCTACTTGCTCTGGGCTGTCTTTGTTGTTATTTTTCAAGTTCTTGTTGGTGTAGGGTTAGGTTGTTTGAAATGTTTCTATCTTTTTTAGGTAGGCCTGTATCGCTATGAACTTCTCTCTCAAGACTGCCTTTGCTGCGTCCCATAAGTTTTGGGTTGCTTTCATTTGTTTCCAGAAACTTTTTGATTTATTCCCTAATTTCATTCTTGACCTTTCATTGTTTAATAGCATGCTATTCAATCTTCATGATTTTGAGTGTTTTTGAGTTTTTTTTTTCCCTTGAGGTTGGTTTCCAGTTTCAGTCCCTTATTGTCAGAGAAAATGATTGATATGATTTCAATTTTCTTGACTTTTTTGAAGTTTATTTTTTGTCCTATCATGTGGTCTATCTTTGAAAATGTACCATGTGCATTTGAGAAGAATGTGTATTTTGCTTATTTGTGATGAAAGTCTCTCTCTCTCTCTATATATATCAGTTAAGTCCATTTGATATAAGACATTGTTCAATTCTGTAATATCTTAGCTGATATTTTGTTTGGAAGATCCGTCCATTTTTGACAGTGGGGTGTTAAAATCTCCTAGTATAATTGTGTTTCTGTCAGCATCTTTCTTGAAGTGGTATCTCATTGTGGTTTCAATTTGCATCTCTCTGATTGCTAGTGACCCTGGGCATCTTTTCATTTGTCTCTGTACCCTCCATATGTCCTCATTGGAGCAGTGTCTGTTCAAGTGCTTTGCCCATTTTTTAATTGGGTTGCTTGTCTTCTTAGAGCAGAGTCATCTGAGTTCCTTATATATTTTGGAGATTAAACCCTTGTCTGAGGTATCATTGGCAAATATGTTTTCCCATATGGGTGGTTCTGTTTTTATTTTCATTTAATACTGTTTTATTTTAATACTGTTTTCTTTAGCCATGCAGAAGCCTTTTATTTTGATGGGATCCCATTTGTTTATTCTTTCGTTTATGTCCCTTGCTCTAGGGACATATCAGTGAAAATGTTGCAGTGTGAAATATCAAAGATTTTCCTGCCTATGTTCTCCTCTAGGACTTTAATGGTGTCATGGCTTATATTTAAATCTTTTATCTACCTTAAATTTATTTTTTGTATTGTGTAAGTTGGTGCTTAAGTTTCATTTTTTTTTTTAGCATGTAGCTGTCCAGCTCCCCCAATACCATTTATTGAGGAGGGTATTTTTTCTCCATTTTATGTTGCAGCCCCATTTGTCAAATATTAATAGTGAAGTGCTAGAAGCTACCTAGGTGCCCCTCAGTAAATGAATGGATCAAAAAACTATGGCACATTTACACAATGGAATTCTACCCAGCAAAAAGGAAGAAGGAGCTCCTAGTCTTTGGGACCACAGGGATGGAACTGGAGTGCATTATGCTAAGCGAAATAAGCCAGGCAGTGAAAGAGAAATACCATATGATCTCACCTTTATGTGGAACTTAATAAACAATGCAAACAGGCAAGCAAAATGTAAACAAAGACTTTGAAATTGAGAACAGGCCTACAGTGACCAGAGTGGAGAAGTATAGGGATACTGGGGGAAAAGCGTTACAGGAACAATTATAAAGGAGATATGGACAATAACAAGGGGGTGGAAAGAGGTGAAGGAGGTGGGAAGGGCTGGGGTGGTGGGGAGGAGTGGGGGGAAAGGCAGAAAAGTATACTCAAACAGCAAAAAAAAAAGAAAAAAAGAATGGTACACATATTCAATTAAATATTACTTGGCCATGAAAAATAAAATCTTATTATGTGAAAAAAGAAAAACGAAAAGTCAATACGAGATTTCCACAGTAAAGTAAAATGGTTATGAGAGGATGGGGGAAGGAAACCAATGAGAGTAAAGACTAAAGCCCTGGTTTTGTGTGGGGGAAGGGAAAGAGAAAACAATGAATTAAAATTCCTCACTGAACTGATCAGGGGAGGGGTAGGTTGAAGTGGAGTAAGACAGGGGAGGGTATTCTAGGTGATTTAAAGTACAAACAAATAGTGAACAAATAGGAATTCCTTTGGCAAAGTTCAGCAATAACCATGGTATTTTTCCCAACTGGCCACTATTTATAAAAGGTGGAAAAGAAATAAGACTATTAGAGGGGAAAAGAATGTGAGCAGACTTAAGAAAGAAGATCACTTATATGCAGTTCAATGGAGGAGAAATAGTGAGAGTAAGGGATAGAAACTTGGTGTAGTGTGAGGGAAAATAAAGTTTGCAACAATAGTACTAAAGCTCAGGAGGATGGCAAAATGGATTAAGACCAGGGAAAGTTACTACATGGGATTTGGAATAACAATAGTATAAGAAATATGTAATCGGAATAAAAAGTAAAAGACCAAGAGTAGTGTTATTTGGAATATGAGTGAAGTGAAAGAAGAAAAACTAAAATGCAATATGAAAGGGAGAATAAAAACAAAACAAACAAAATAAACAAAACAAAAAAGCTAAATAAATGGAAAGAAGCAAGAGAAATAAACAAAACTTGCAAGTTCTGATGAAGAGCAAAGTGAAATTTGTTTCAGCTGTTGGTGTTTGCCTTCTGGCTTCTTTCTGGATCTGTCTCTGGTTTTCTTTGAGCTCCAGGTCTTGCTGTCTTACTCTTGGGGAAAAAAAAGTCTCCTGCTGATTTTAAGCCTGCCTAGCTGGTTTTGCAGATCTTCCTGGATCCTGCAGGCAATGGGAGTCTGGGCTCTGTCTTTTCCTTTCCTGTGGTTCCTCCTGGATGGGAGCTGAGTCAGGGCTAAAATAATCACAGGTGCCCAGTTTCCATCCCATGCCCTCTGAGCACTGTACGGCTGCACTGCACACTCTGTGAAGTTGTGCCAGGCTGGTGCCTATAAGCCAGGTCTCTCTTGACATGGGTTTGGGACTTCCCTGCTCTAGGCAAGCAGGGAGCCACTAGGTTGCTATCACTGACCCAGCTCTCTCCCAATATTCCCGTGGCAGCCATGGTCTCTGATGCCAGGCCCAGAGACCTTCCTTGTTGGCCTATAAAACCCCCTTACCACTCATTTTGAGGCATCCTTTGTACACTTCATCTTCCAAACTTCATACCAGCTGAGATTCTGTTGACTCTTCACTTTGTTTTTGAGAAGATCATCTAAGTGTCCCAGTTGGGTACATGAGCAAGTGGGCTCAGCTCCCACCTACTTCACTGCCATTTTCCCTCTCCTAAAATAACCTTTGAAAGTAAAGAGATTTCAGATAATCAATGAGATTCAGGAAAATGTGACAGGGCAATTGATGGAGATTGGGAGAACTGTGTGAGGCTCCTAAGGTGCCTACTTTGAAGGGGACTAAGGTGTCATTGTCTTATGTACAATGTTTCTTGTATCTTGTATCTTGTTCAATAAATGCCTCTATTTTTTTCATATTATATTGCTGGATACCTTCTGTATAGACCTTGTACATGAAGTCTCTGTACTATTTTGCAAGTTTTCTAAAATTATGTCTAATTTAAATATATATATATTTAAAGATTTTATTTATTTTATCTTTAGAGGGGAAGGGAAGGAGAGAGAGAGAGAAATATCAATGTGTGGTTGCCTCTCATGCATCCCCTGCTGGGAACTGGCCTGCAACCCAGGCATGTGCCCTGACTGGGAATCGAACCATGATCCTTTTATTCACAGGCCCACGCTCAATCCACTGAGCTACACCAGCTATAATATAAAAAATATTATATTTTTAAATATTTAAAAATTTAAATATATTTTTATTTGAATTAATTTTTAATTACTTTTAAAATCACAACCTTTAGGGATAATGTGAGTACTATAGTTGAGTTATTGGCACACCATAGGTGATCAATGAACAAACTGTACCAGTTAAAACTAGTGCCTGCCTTTGTTGTCAGATGATGCAAACATTACAGAGCAAACCCCCAAAATGCACTTCCTTCCCGGTTATTTCCATCAAAAATACCAAGTAAGCAGAGAGCAAAGGATACAGTACTATACAAGATCCTTGCCAGGTTTGGGTTACAATTAAAATAGTTGGTATCAGATACAGCCAGAGTGAAAAGAGATGGGTGCTTATGGGGAGTTTCCCTGCAGAGGGTTTGCTTGGAGTAGTCTGGCCTGCTATCCTATTGGACAAATAGGTGGTGAGCCAGGCCTGGGGTAGGGATAGCCATCATTACAGCTGGGATACTATAGCCCTTGCTCTTAGCCACTGGTCCCTCACAGACTATACCTTGGCAAGAGAGGATACCTGCAGTATCATTTCTTGAGGATTCATAGTCAACAGTCTCTTATTGTCTCTTTCTTTTTTTAACATATGCAGTATATCATGTTTTGAATACCCATAGTCAACAGACTTCCATTGACCTTTTCTCTCTTAACATTAACAGTTTATCATGTAATTCCCAGGACTTGATGCGGTATTTGCTCTTGAGCAAGATGCTTTGCTCTTCAAAGCCCCATTGTGGTCTCAGAGCACTTAAACTAGGAGCAGACTGCCTCAGTCTAGACTTGAACCTCCCAATCTAGAAAGAACTCCATGGGCTGAAAGCCATTCAGCAGTCTCCCAAGCAGCTTGAGATTTGTTGAGACTACCTCTGGATACTAGGGGTTACCAGGTTTTGCAGTGTTTAGAAAGCATAGGCCTAGGATAATCCTCTCCCCTCACATTCACTCAGTGCTATTATCCCAGAGATAATGCAAAATGTATGAGGAACTCCAGGAAGAGGACTCGAGCCCAGGTATTCAGTGGGGCTGACCTTGCCCTGCCTGAGTGGGCTGTGCACTGTCACCCACCAGCCTCAGCCCAGACCCACTGACTTTACTGTCCTCCACCCTCCCAGAATCATTTGACTTTCACTACACCATACCCCATCATTCCCAAACACAGTCACACACAATCTCCTGATCTGGCAAAGTTCCACTTCCTCCAGGCACCCTTCAAATTTACCTTTCTCAGGCTAAGTGAGCCAGCCTCCTTTGGGGCCCCCATCCCATCCCAGCTCTCAGCATGGTAGACCAAGACTATTTTAAGGCCAGCCTCCCCATAGATGATGAATTCCTTAAGGTCAGAGCCCAAACCTTGATCCTCAGCTCCTGGCACAGACTGGGGGACAGGAAATGGTGCTGAAATGAATGAGGGAGCCAGTAAAAGAGGAAGGCACTGAGGAAGTGTTGAGCCCTGCCCACTGAATATGCCCAGCTCAGGAGTTCTCTCCAGGGCTACTTTTCATTTGTCTCATTCATAAGTGAGGAGTCAGGAGTGAAATGAGACAGATTTCTATGCATGGCATGATGAAAGCAGGGGCCCTTACTGTTGATTACAAAAATAACCCCAATGTGTGGAGAACCCCTAGGGATGGATGGCATCATGATGACCTGTATGTAGTCTGCTGCTTTTGTGGGGGTATGAATAGCATTGTTCTTAGCTATTTTGACTATGCAGAGTAAAGGTTCCTTGGTGAAAGGCCAGCCTTCATTATCCCACCTGCTTGGGTCCCAGAGGTTTCAGGCTCTACTGGCAGGGAGTGAGCATCCAGTTACCTGACATACACCCCAGTCCTGGGGCCTCTGAGGGCAGTAGGGTGGACTCTACTTCCTAGGAGTCATACCATGGCCACATTGGTGCTGATGGAGCTCCCCATCTGTCTATTCTCTGGGCAAAATGGAAGATACTCTCCTTGAGGCTCCTCTGAGCAGCCTGGCACTCATGTACCTTCCCATAAGTTATCTCATAGTCACTCTGCACATGGCTGGAAAGAAAGAGCAATATCAGAGATCCTCGCCAAATGCCAGCTCCACCTCCACTGCAAAATCAATAGTCTCACAGAGGTATGTCCACTTTAAAAGAAATGGTTGTGACAGAAAATGTGAGGCTGCTCTATTTTCCTGCCTCAACAGAGGGCTTAAAAGGCGTACCACATTGCCACTTGCAATAGACTTGGCCAGGTTGAACATATTTTCCCAGATAAATCAATCCCTGGCAGCCATCTCCCAGGTGAAAGGGAGGCAACAGATTAAGCAATCTTCATGGGGAAGACAGGGAAAGAGCTTGCTGCACCAGGGATCCCAGCAGCATGCACACAGGGCGAGACCAGGGAGCTTGTGCCAGAGGTGAAGCCCTGGCTCCTAGTGTGGCCAAGGGACAGCTCTGGTTCTGGATAATACATTTTTTAAAAAATTATTTCATTGTTGTTCAACTACAGCTGTCTGCATTCTCCCCAACCCCAGCCAAACAACCCTCCTTCCTATGCTTCCACCCCATGCCCCCCCACCATGTTCCATCCAGGTGTCTTCCATAGTAGCTCCTGAAAACCTCTTCCCTCACTATCTTCTCTCCCCTCCCCTCTAGCTATTGTTAGGTTGTTCTTAATTTCAATGTCTCTGGTTATATTTTGTTTGCTTTTTTCTTTTGTTGATTATGTTCCAGTTAAAGGTGAGATCATATAGCATTTGTACCTTACCACCTGGCATATTTCACTTAGCATAATGCTCTCCAATTCTGGATAATACTATCCCACTTTTCAGTGTGTCTGTCCTGCTCACCTCCCACATTTTTGTGCTGCCTTGTGTCACCAAGGATGAAGTGGAGGATAAGCTCCAGGAGAAAACACCTGGGGCATGACTCCTCCCCTTTGGGGGCCTACAACTACCCTAAGGGTAAAGTTTACTTCATTTTACTGAGCCTCAGTTTCCTCATCTGTAAAACACCAAAATAGCCCTGGCCAGTGTGACTCATTTGGAGGGAGTATTGTCCCACAGACTGAAGGGTAATGGGATCAATTCCCAGACAAAGCACATGCCTAGGTTGCAGGTTTGGTCCCTGGTCAGAATGCATGCAAGGGACAACTGATCAATGTTTCTCTCTCATATCAATCTTTCTCTTCCATCCTCTCCCCCTCCCTTATCCTCTCTAAAATCAATAAACATGTCCTTGGGTGAGTTTAAAAAAGAAAAAGAAAAAAAAAACAGTAAAATACAACCACAATTATAAAGTCTGTAGTTTAGTCAATAGTATTGTACTAATTTGATTATCTGCTTTTGATAATTGCACCAAGGTTACATTACATCCCCAAACTCAGCCCCTGGGATGACAGGCTGAGTGACCCTGGCAGCTATGCTGCCTCTTCCCCCACTGTGAAGTGGAGGTACAGTTCACGGTCAGACCAACCTGCATGTGCCCTGAGAAGAACTGTTGCCCAGGGCCCTCCTTGGTCCTTGGTGGTCAGTGATCTGGCATGGCAGACTTGGAATGGCCCTCAGATATCAGCTAGTCCAATAGTTCTATTTTATAAAGATGGAAACTCAGGCCCAGAGAAGAAAGGGATTGGCTGAAGTGCCCCCAGCCAGGAAATTACTTCCTTTCATGTGTCTTTTTAAAAATTAAGCTTTTTTGATTTTGAGGTAACAGTAGATTCATGTGCAGTTGTAAGAAATAATATATATAGAGAGATGCCATGTACTCTTTACCCCAGTGAGATATGTCTCATTCTGAAGGTGAGTCTGAGATGAAGGTGGAATATCTGCATATGCTCATATAGGGAGGAGGGAATGAGAAAAATAGAAAAGTCTGTTGTTCATTCAAAGCCAGGTTTGATATGCTTTATTCCAAGTTGAAACTGCAAAAAGGATCTTTTCTTTCTCTTTTTGCAGTATCCAAGACTATTGAGAAACTGAGTTCTGAGTAGCCCTCTTTGCCCATTTACCCATTTGGTTCCTCCCAGACCATCTTCCATCTCCCATGTTACTCCTCTGCACATGCCCCACTGCCCTTCATTTCAAAAGTGGGAGGCCCCCCAAATGGGAGCCATCGGAGAGCTCAGCATCCACTCCACATCAGAGACCTGCCAGCTGCCCCTGAGCAGGTAGCTTGTTGTCCCACAGTGCCAGAGGGTTTCACCTGGCTGAAACACATGAGTAGTGAATCGCCAGCTTTCCACAGAAACATCACTTCTTTTCTGTACCCCTCCTCATCCGAGTCCCTGCAGGCACCAGCTCTCAACTGTCAGGCATCAATGACCAAATCCAATCTTTATTTTCTCTCAAAATTTTACATACCAGCAGTATTTGAATTCATCCTGACAGACAATAGCACTTAAAAACATTTTTTGGGGGGGCTAAAAAACCCCGTGGTCCTCTTTTCTTTCTTCCTTTTTTAAAAAGATATTTATTTTTAGAGAGAGGTGAAGAGAGAGGAAAAAGAGAAGGAGAGAACCATTGATGTGAGAGAGAAACATTGATTGATTGCCTCTGGTATGCACCCTGACCAGGATGAAACCCACAACCTAGGCATGTACCCTGACTGGGAATCAAACCCATGACCTTTAGGTTTATGGGACAGTGCTCCAACCAACTGAGACACCCCAGCCAGGGCTAAGGAGTGTTTCTTACAAGCATAAGGGAGAAGGCTAGGCTGCCTCATACCTGGAAAGAGAAGGGCAATTTGGGCCAGGGAAGGGTAGAAAGATGGAGAGGATGACACTAGGGAATTTCAAGTAGGCCATGGGGAGAAGATTATGGGGTGCTGAATGTGTGGTGGGGTGGGCAGTGGCCAGGGATCCTGGCAGTGCTTTGGGCTCTAGAATATATTGAAGATGAACCCCAAAGGTCTTCCATCTCACTTTTTCCCCCTAAAAAGGCCAACTTTTTAAGAAATGAGCACTCTTCTTAGGCATTCTCATTGGGCAGTTAAGAGGCACTTCTGGGGATTTGTCTTTACCTGCACTTTCTTTTTTGGATAGAGGGTCTTTGCAGGCCAGCATTGGCCTTCTGAAACAAGCCAGAAAGATCTGATATCCTCAAGAGGTTGGCATGAGTGCTGAGATTGTGCAAGCTTTTGTTCTCTGGTAGCAACACATGCTTATGGTCTGGAAGAACCTTTTGATAGGTCACTGGGGAATGGGCCATATCTAGAATGTTCTGGTTGTCATCAAGCTATTTTGTCAAATCATGCAGCCAAAAATACAGTCTGCCAACTTCTAACATGAGTATCACTTCACTCTGGCAACAAATATGATCATTTCAGAAATATGAGAAATAACATGTTTGTCTATCTCTGTTTTTTTTTTTTTTTTTTTTGCACATTCTGAAAGACACACAGACAGATCTTGTCAGGGGGAAGAGGCCTAAGGAACCTTGAGGCTGACCGCTACCCTTGTGGGATGGAGAAGCTGAGTCCCAGAATAAATGAAAATACAGGCAGAATCCTTTGAATTTGGATTGCACCTGATCATTTACAAAATATCTCACCATCTCTTGAATTTTTAATTGCACTGTGAGAGACAGAATGTGCAGTGGGTAAGACCAGGTAATCAGGAGCCAGATCCCTTGAGTTAGAAACTTACTCATTGTGTGAGTTGTGGCAGGTCTTTTAATCTCTGTGCTTCAGTTCCCTCTTCTGCAAAATGGGGATGATAATAGAACCTATCTCTTAGGATTGTTATAAATTCAATGAAATAATACATATAAGGTATTTAAAACTGTGCTTGTCAAACATTATGGACTATAAAAGTGTTGGTCTTATTTTTTTATCTTAACTGGATCTGCAAGAGCCCCCTGAAAGGGGAAGAACAAGATCATTGGCCCATTTCATAGGTCAGAAAATTGAGGCTTGGGAAGATACAATGATCTGCTTGGTTTTATATAGCTAGTCAGTGATAGAGCTGGGAATTAATCCCATATGTTTAAATTTTATGCCTGGGGCCCTTTCCAACAGACTGACAAAATCCTGTGAAGACCCCTCCTGCTTGCTCATCCATCTCATTTATAAATAAATTCAAGGAACTACCTTTATTTTATTCTTTTGCCCAAGTTTCAGTAAGGAAAACACCATTTCATATGTAGTTCTCTAAATATCTGAGGTGGCTTATAATGAAAACACAGATTAAATAAGGCAATGGAACTAATCCTTTGACAGAGAAGTCATAAATTTTCAGAGAAAGAAGAGGGGTCATTTCTCTGACCACCAAAGGTGGTATCACTGACACCAAAATATACTTGGTTCTGAGCTTGTTGGCAGCCAGACAATAGGAACAATGGGGCCAAATACTGACTAGCATTGTCAATAGGAATGTTTCTGGATCAAGAAGTGACCAGATATGGCAGAGGATGGGAAGGCAGTGCTGCATCTTTTGCTAATCCTGCCCCATGGCTGGGTTGCACAGCTGAGAAAAGGAAGCCCATGCATACCCAAAGGCTCCATCCCAGAGATACCATAGTCATATAGATCCAGACCTGCCCTAGGGGAACCTGTGCCAGATACCTCAGAGGCAATTGAATCACACCAACTATCTTCAAAAGGAGCATTTTTTTTTTTTTAGAATAGGTATGTAACAGGCCAGGTCCAGCAGGGCTGCAGAAGTCAAGGAGTTGAAAAGTGTTCTTTCAGGAGATGGTCAGGCCACAGCAGCATAGAGAAGGGGACAGAATAGACTTAGGTCAGAGAGTCAGGAGCCCTGTTCTAATCTAGGCAGGCAAGTGTGTAGGGCTATGAGGCTTGACAGTTCTCTGGCCCTCCACATGCCTCCTCTCTCAGCAGCATGGAGCCCAGGATGGGCTCTGGGCTGACCCTTGGATAGAGGCCAGACTTCATTTCATCTCTACCCTGGCTAGGGCACTGAGGATGAGAAAACACTGAAGAGTTATAAGAGTGAAGAGGCCACAAGAGCCTGGAAAACAGGAACTTGACTACCCTTTGAAGACAGTGTTCATCAAAACACATACATACCCTTATGGGTTAAATTGTATCCACCACCACACCCATTGGCTGAAGTTCTGATCCCTACACTTCAGAATGTGAACTTATTTGGAAATGAGGTCACTGTGGATGGCATCAGGTAAGTTAAGATGAGGTCATAGTGGAGTAGATGGGCCTCAAATCCAATATGACTGGTATTCTTGTCAGCAGGGGAAATTCTGACACAGACATGCAGTCAGGGAGAAGATGACCCTGTGAAGATGAAGGCAGAAGTTGGGGGGATGCTTCTACAAGCAGAAACACAAAAGATTGACAGCAAAACACCAGAAGCTAGGGAAAAGGTATAGAACAGATTTTCCCTCACAGAGCTCAGAAGGAACCAACCATGCTTACACCTTGATCTTGGACTTCTAGTCTCCAGAAATGGGAGAAAATAGACTTCTGTTATTTAAGTCACCCAGTATGTATTACTTTGTTATGGGAGCCCCAGGAAACTTATACATTTGAGTGCATGCACACACACATATACACACATTATATTGCACCTATAGTACAAATTCTTTTTTCCAGGCTTGTAACACAAAGGAGACATATTCCTGGATAAGCAGGGCACATCAGGGTCTGTGTGAGTATAAAACATTAGCTGGGTTATTTTTTTTAAAGATTTATTTATTTAATTATTTATAGACAGAAGGGAAGGGAGGGAGAAAGAGAGGGAGAGGAACATCAATGTGTGGTTGCCTCTTGCACACTCCTACTGGGGACCTGGCCCACAACCCAGGCATATGCCCTGACTGGGATTTGAATGGGAGACCCTTTGGTTTATAGGCTGGCACTCAGTCCACTGAGCCACATCAGACAGGGCCATTAGCTGGGTTTAAATCAACCTCTCATCTATATTTTATGTTAATAGAGATGCATAATAGAAACAAACCCCTACTTTTCTATAAAATTCCGTATGAACTCAAAAGTACTTTCAAATTCACAATGTTGCTTAAGCCCTTATCAACACAGAGTGATGGATGTTACTATCCTGAGTGTGCAGATGAATAAAAGGACAATTCTGAAAGGTGGAACACAATGTGACCAGAAAGCCAGGGGCCAAGTGCAGTCTTCTGTCTGTCATCCTAGAATGTGAATATTCTTGCACCCCAGTGTGGATGCAGTGGTAATGGGCACTTGCTGAGATAGGGAAGGGCTTACATAGTTGAATAAAATATCCACTTGACTCCTTATTACCTCTTGTTTTGTGTCCTCCCAACCAGCATGATAGTATTCTGTTTACTTCAGTTGTGATCATTTTTGCCACCTTGGCTCAGCATGACTGTATCTTTCTTTCCACTCTGTCTAATTGTCTCCCTAACTTAATCCTGGGACAATCCTCTTTCCCACTGGGGTAACACTTGGCAGGTATCGAAGCCTTTCCATTTTCTTTAATTCATTTTCATCTCACTGAGTTCTAAAGAGGGAGATGGCGCATGTGCTGTTTCTCCTTTCTGCTGAGGCAAAGTACAGGGGCAGTGATTTGCTCATCATTATCGAGGTAGTTGGGGCTCCAATTACAGGCTTCAAGTCCAGTATTATTTTTATAATGATGAATTTTGATTATTAAACACTATGAATGATAGGGGACTCAAGAGTTGGAAAATTTTAGTTTAAGGTAAACATTTTTAAGCCTAGTAAGTAATGTATATGTTAAAGCTATGGGTTCAGAAACTACACATAAGGCCCAACACTCCCTGGAGAGACAGCCGACCTCCTGGGGCACCACTAGAGATTACTGCCTGGGGAAAAAGTGGAGGCATCCAGGCCATTGTGTTCTAGGGAGAGACAGATGACCACCTGTTCTCCAGGGACAGCTAACTGCCCAGGACAAGAATGCTTCAGTTCTTTCACCTAACTTTCCCTGAATTTCAAAACCTCTCATGGCACCTTGTTTATTCTCTGTTATAAAAGGCTGGCTTGGAAAGAAAATGTAAGACAGTTTTGTTAGGCTGTGAATGCACTGTCTTCTCAGATTGCCAGCTATCTGAATAAAGTGCCCATAAAGATTCAATTCCTGTCTCTTCTTATTGGATTTGAGGTGACAGGCAGCATAAATGCCATTGTCTTTTCCAGTTTTATATTTTGGTGCCTCTGTTTTGAGACAGACTTTGGGGCTCTCCGGTAAGTCTGGGTATTTGGTGAGGAGTCTCATTGGCTGCCTGGGCTGAGAAGCCCCAGGGATTTGAATTTGGAGTATCCCAAGCAGCTGCCAAGTGATTTCACTTGGGAACTCTCCTCCTCACTCCCAGCACTTCTGGTTGTTTATCATGTTTGATTGAATAATTGTCCTTTCTGGTTCAGGTTACAATCCTGGGTCATGACTTAGGTCATCTGGTAAAGGTTCTTTTATGGATTATGGAGCTCTCTGTCTGGGAAATGAAATCCAATTTGGTTTGTGCACCCTCTGCCTGAAGGAGCTCTGTCTGGTGAAAAAAATGACATCTAATCTGGTTTGGGTATCTTCTATTTTATGGAGCTCCATCTGGTAGAATAGGGGAAAAAAGCCTCTGTTCTGGAAAACAGCCCATTGTGGCGAGTTCTGGCTAATTGGTGGATTTATAAATGTATGAGTAGAGCGAATATGGTTTTTATTGTAATACTGTTTGGCTTGGGTATTGTATAATCTAGACTCAGGGGAGTGCTGGTCACTGAATGGGTCTTTAAATTATTGTATTGTACTGTAACTAGAGTTGTTTTGTCAAAAATCAGGGAAGTAGGACAAAATGCCTTACCTACAAGGTTTTTTATGAATTTACAGGATAAAGATGCAGAATTAAAAGGAAACAAGTTAATGGTTCAGAGAAAAGGGAATTTGCATGTGAAAGATAGTAGAAGCTCAGAGCAGAGATATCAGGAAGATCTAGATATTATGACCACTGTGAGTAAGGTCAGGGTTCCAACAGCCACTCGGGTTCTAGGGGATCTTCTTCCTTACTTGGCCCAGGGAACAGGGGAAAGTGCGCCTGAACTGGCATTGCCCTCTTGAA
>PVKU01015627.1:0-17608 GCA_004027475.1 Anoura caudifer | reverse complement strand
CCTATTATATAGATATTATTACGTTTCATATTGTCTTGCATTTCTCTTAATCCCTCTTCATTTTTTCTGAGCCTCTTTTCCTTTTCTTGCTCTTTCTGGATGCTTTTTTCTACTTAGTCCTCCAAATCACTGATCCAATCTTCTGCTTCATCAATTCTGCTTTTCATTCCTTCCACCATGCTCTTCAGTTCAGAAATTGTATTTTTCATTTCCTCTTCGCCCTTGTTGATAGTTTCTATTTCCTTTTTCATATTGATATAGTTTGCAGTGAGTTCCTCGTAGCTCCCCTGTAGTCTCTGGTAGCTCATTGAGAGCTCTGGAGCTTCCTGACAACCATTGCTTTGAACTCAAAATCTGATAGTTGAGTTGCCTCCATTTCATTTAGCATTCTTTCTGGGGCTTCCTTCCTTTCTTTCATTTGGGGATTGTTTCTTTGTCTTCCCATTGTTTGTGATGCTCTTCTTGTTAGGCTCAGTTTCTTAAATTGATTTGTTCTGGTTCCCTGGGTTTATGGTGTGAACTTCTGTGGTAGAATGCCTGTGAGACTCAGTAGTGCTGTCTCCTTTAGGTATCCTGGTGTTCACAGCTTCCAGTGTCTCAGCTGTTGAAATGCCCCCTCTTTGGGACCAACTCTGGTCTTCCCACAGTTCCAGGGGTTTTTTGTTTTGTTTTTGTCTCACTCGTATGTGTTTAAAAAGAGAAAAGAGGAGGAAAGGAAAAAAGAAAAGAAGGAAAGGAAAGAAAAAATGAAAAGAGAATAAAGAAAAGCAGAATGAAAAAGAAAAGAAGAAAAAAGAGAAAGGAAGAAGAGATAAGCTTGGAAAGAAAGGAAGAAGGAATAAAACAAGAAAGAAGCAATGAGAAGCAAAAAGGAGTTGAGGGGTAAAAAAGATCAAAATAATGAAAAATTAATAATAAAAAAGAGAAAAAGAAAAAAAAACACAAAAAAATCAAAAAAACAGAAAACACCAAAACCTCCAACTCTTGCTGTTATCAATCTTGCCAAGCTGGTTTTTCTGGCCTTGATGACTGCAGTGGCCGAGGGGTGACCATATTGTTTTTCTCCCTGTTCAGCATTCAGTCTTCCTTGGCCTACTGTCCTCAGAGCTAGCCCAGGCCTCTCCACACAGGGCCTCAGGTGTGTCTTCCTTGGCAGCAGGCGCCTACTGCAGTCGCGCACGCGCAAGCGCTGATGATCTTTTAGCCTTCCACGCACAGGTGCCAACTGTCCTGTGAGCACGAATTGACCCCCACGCAGGTTGCACACTGGTGTCTAAGATCTCCCAGCAGCCCACTCAGGTCTCCGATGGCAAAATGGCGCCAAGACCATATCACTGCTCCCTGCTGGTGCGAGTGTGCGTGAGGCCAAGAGACTGTTGCGGTGCCCAATGACTGCACCACGGTTCTCTCAGTGGCGTGCTGGTACGAACAGATCCCTGCACAGCCATTCACAATGGCACATGGACGTGGACAGAAATGGAGCTCCAACTCTCAGTCCTCCCAGGGCTATGAGATATTAACTCCTCTCTGTGAGATTTCAAGCAACCGGGTTTATCCCAGTGCTGGCCAGACCTTGTTTGGCTGATCAGGGAGCAGTTGACCCAGCTGCCTCCCTAGAGTCTTACAGCCAGCACTGGCCCAAGATCTCAGCCCCTGTCCTGGTCTCCGCGCTGCTGGAGTGCTCTCCTTACCGTCTGGTTTTTCAATGTCCACTGCAATTTTCTATCTCCTGTTTTCAAATATGCTGTGTTTCTGGTGTCTATTTGCTGTGCTCCATTGTAAATTGGCCCGGGTTTTTTCACCTGTGTGAAGGGGGAAGAGGGATGTGCATCCTCTACCATGCTGCCATCTTCTCTCTCTTAGATTTTGGTATTTTCTTAAACCATCCAGGGAAACTAATACGACATGATTACTCTATAGGGAAAAATCTCAGGAACTTGAAATGTTCTTTTACTTCTTATTTGAATGACATGCTTATTGTGTGTTGGGAGCTCTGCACGTCACTGTCATTCAGGTGTCCAGGCTGAGGGAGCAGAGCCCAGCATGACATGTGCATCTCCGTGGCAGAGGAAAGTTGCTCCATAAAGGGTATTTCAGTTAAATGCATGTCCCACAACACACATCTCACCTGTGCACAGCTCAGTGGTCTAGAGAAGTCCCATGGTCTCACCCCACAATGTCCCAGAAATGTGACACTCCATGAGGCAGAGAATGCACAGCCAGAAATGTTTGGGGAAGCGTGACATGTCCAGAGGTGACTCAGCACTTAAACCCACTATTTATGCTTAATTCAATGTTAATTATTTTATTATTGTGATGACAAGACAGATGGCATTTTTTTTCATATCACCATTACATTTATGTTAGGGATAACAATGCTTTCTCTGATATGAATGTTACTTGTTCCTTTTAAAACATGTTATTTCCTATTATTGGAATATTTTGACATCTTTAATAAAATAATAATTTATAAAACATTACAATTTCATTACTAAGGAAAGTTTCTAGTTTTATATCATTCACATACAACTTTAAACTTTAGTAATGGAAACAATGAAATTATTTCCCTTCTTGATATTAAACAATGACAACACTAGCTCCCCAAGACATGCACTGCAACCATATATAGATTTTGTCATCAATATGATGGTATTGGCATTTTATATACTATGTTCCAACTTTAAATTAAGTCCTCTTTACTGATACAAAAGCAGGTAAAGACAATAAACAGGCAATTCATTAAAAGAAGGATTAGAAACAGCCAATAACAACACCAACTTATCCATCTTATGTCATGAAAGAAATAGAAATTAAAAATTAAGTTATATTTTTCACTTATATTGGCAAAGATGTATTTTTTAAAAAAAGATAGTATCTACAGTTTACCAGGAAGTATACCGGTGGGGGAGTGAAAGGGTGGTCACACACATAAAACTAACTGGAAATGTAAGTTGCGCAGCCTTTTGGGGAACCATTTGGCAATACTTATCAAAGCTCTAACAAAGTCTAATCTCTTTGAACCAATCGTTCCACTTCCAGACCCTCTCTCAAGGACCTGACTAAGCACACACCTCAGAACGTGGTCACAGGGTGCTCCCCACACCACCACTCACAGGGATGTCTTCAGACAACCAAACGTCTGACCCAGAGGATCACCGAGTAAGCGGTGGTCCCTCCCTTTCCGCGGGCCACAGGCTTCCCCTGGATGCCACCCTCTCAGCCTCCCTCAGCTCCTTCCTCCCCAGAGTCCACTTCCCACAGGGTCTAAGGATCGATCACTTCCTCAGTGAGCTGACCCGAGTCCAGGGAACTGAGGAGGAGTCTTCTGGGGACCCGTGGGAAGTGCACTCCTCACTGACAAACTGAGACGTGAGAGGAGGAGCAGCCTTTCCTGACCTTCAGATGCAATTCTGTGAGGATGTGAAGCTGCAGCTGCAGCAGCAGCTCTGGGGACCAGGAGACGAGCCTAAGGCCAGACACACTGAGGCTGAGGCCAGACAGACTCCTCAATGACACGTGTGAGCCGCCTATGTGTGTGAGACAATGAATGTGCTTGGTTCCTTAGGTCCATAATGTTTGGACACTTACCTCTGGTCAAAAGCATCCTACTGACATCAGCTGTAAAGTAGAATGCTTTAGAGCCAGCGAAAGTGATGCCACAGGAGTATTTATGAACAGTAGATGGTCAGTTAAGGGGAACAAGTTACAAAGAAATATGCTTCCATTTTTTATTAAAAAACAAGTATGTTAATACGGATTTACTTGCCAAGAAAAGATTTTAGAAAGAGTTATCTCTGATATACGTCTGTCTGAAAGCCAGAAATTAAATGTTTCCTCTTTGCATATTTGCATTTTCTGTTTTTCTACATGTATGAGCAGGCATGCCTCTGAAATATAGGGGTTCAGTGCCAGACTTCCATAATAAAGTGAGTTATAATCTTTTTGCTGGTGGAGGGTCTCCTTGCCTTTCGATGGCAAAATCTCAACACCTGTGAGCGAAGCGCGCCTGTGTCACTTAGAATTCTGCCGCCGTTTTCCGTTTCTGCTGTCTATTCCACCTGATTCTGAGGAGGAAGAAAGGGTGAGCATGAATTCTGCTAAGCCCTCTTGAACTGGGAGGCTGCGTTTTTCACAGGAAATGTTGTGTTTTTCTATTTCAAAATGTTTGGTGAAATAATATCTGAGTGTATCAAGCATTTAATGTTATCCCTTTATCACACCATGACTTTGTACCGTTTGTATCAGATTTTTTTCTGTGAAAGCAAAGGCTCCCAAAGTAAAGGCTCATCAGGGGCCATAGGAACAGCAGATGACGTGAGCCCTTGTGGGTGAGGACAGTAAACCGCCCCTGGGAGGGTCTAGGCTCATCTGGAGACGAAACAGCCTGGTGTCCAGATCCACGGGGTTTGCTCAGAGCTACTGAGAAACATGGTGCTATCATTCTGTGTTCCTCAAATGCCCCTTCCTTTTCTTACACTCCACCCAGAACCTAACATGTTCCTTTATCAGCCTGGCCTGTATTCAAGTTTAGTGGGGACATAGCAAATTCAAGTCACTGCAAATCAAATCCTAGCCCACCACCTATGTCCTTTATGATGCTTTCTTTCAGTGCCCAGTCCCTGTAAAACATACCCAGCTGAGTCCATTATCCTTGAAGCTTCTGATTGCTTTAATTACTTATTGTTAAGCTTTCTTTTCATAATATGAAAGGATTCTCAAATTGAACCACGCCCTGGAAAATAGTGTTCACTGTATCAATCCCAACTCATATCAGGTTCAGCAGCAGGTGCAGCACAGTCCCCTTCATGAGAGATGGGAAAGCTGAAATGGGGTAAGGACTCAGTGAGTCTTTTGCAAACACTGGTATTCCTTTTGCAGTTCTCTGCAAACAAATATTATTCCAAGAGATACTGAATTTCTCTGAAACTAATTTCCTCATCATCAGAAAACTAGCCATGGTTGCCTTAGCGTTCTGGGTGCAGACAGACTGGCGATGCCCTCCTTCACCTCAGGCTGCACTGGTCACACTGCCAGCAGCCACTCAGCAGAGCTGGGTAGCCAGGCATCACAGGAAAAGGTCCAGCACACGCCCTCCATTGTTGGCACCAAGGAGAACTGCTTGGCAGGGAAAGACTTAAACCCACTCTTTGCCACATCCCTTTACCTCTCTGTGCCTCAGTTTCCTCTTCCTAATAAGGTCTCACATTACAGGCTTATTGTGAGGGTTACATGTATGATACATGCAAAGTGCTGAGCTCCAGGCCCACTCAGGGTGCGCATTCAGTGAAAGCTGTTGCTGAAAAATAAGCCAGGCAGTGAAGGACAAATACCATATGGTCTCACCTTTAACAGGAACCTAATCAACAAAACAAACAAGCAAGCAAAATATAACCAAAGACACTGAAATAGAGAACAGGCTGACAGTGACCAGATCGGAGGGAATTTCAGGGGAAAAGGGGACGGGTTTGCAGGAACAAGTATAAAGGACACATGGACAAAAACAAGGGAGGCTGGAAATGAGAGGGAGGTGGTGAGGGCTGGGGCGTTGGGCTGGGATGGGAATAAAAGGCAGAAAACTGTACTTGAACAACAATTAAAATAAAATAAAAATAATAATAAAATAAAGTTTTAAAAAAAAGCTGTTGCTGATAAAGAATTGACAAAACCCACACAATCACACATGGATGACTAATAACTGCTTTGTACTTTACTGCAGGAGGCGCAGGTGAGGAGCTGCAGGTGATTCAGCCTGAGAAGTCAGTGTCAGTGGCAGCTGGAGAGACGGCCACTCTGACCTGCACCATGACCTCCATTCTCCCCGTGGGGCCTGTCATGTGGTTCAGGGGGACAGGGCCAGGCCGGGAGTTCATCTACAGTCAAAAAGGAGGCCACTCCCCCCGAGTAACAAATGTCACAGATGTAACAAGGAGAAACAACACGGACTTTTCCATCCACATCAGCAACATCACCCCAGCAGACGCCGGTACCTACTACTGTGTGAAGTTCCGCAGAGGAAGCCCTGACACGGAGCTCAAGTCTGGAGCAGGCACTCGGCTCACCGTGAGTGGTGAGTGCAGTGTGGGACCCTTCATCTCTGGTGTGTGACAAGTCCATAAGAATGACCTTTGTTTTTACAGCAGCAGCTAGGAGTCAGGGGTGGTCGTGGGTGCTTACAGTCAGGATCTGATTCATGGTCTGACTTCACCCCTCCTGCAGGTCAGGGAAATTGAGGCCTTGAGAGATCTCCAGGCCCCACAGCTGGTAAATGGTGGGAGACTCTGGAACCCCTTATTTTCCTAACCCTTTAGCCGTAGCCTTCTCCAATCCCATCCAGCTCCTTTCCAGGGATGAGGGAACTGAAGGTCTGAGGGACTTGCCCGTCACGAGGTCAGACCTCACCCCTGCCTCCAGAGAGCATCCCCCTCAGTGTGGCCGAGCCCCACTCACCGACACTCACTGACGCCCGCTGGGAGCCGGCTCCGCCCTGGGTGCTGTGGGAGCTGCAGGGGACTGAGCAGGCAGAGCTCTTCCCCCACGAAGCTCCGCTCCCCTCCCTGCAGCTGGGAGAGATCCATGCAGGGCAGGGAGGGGGCGTGTTTCCTTATTTCCTCCTCAGACGCATCACAGGAGAAGACATCCCTAAGGGGCACAGACCCCCTGTTTGCTCTGCCAGCCCTGCTGGGAGGGGGTGCCAGAGGTTGGGTGCTCACCATGGGTCTGTCTGATACACCCCCCTTATTTCAGGGACCCGGTCACACTGTCACTTAGGCTGTGAGCAGAGTTTTCTCAGAGTGTCCCTCACCCTGACAGGAGGTTCCCCATGTGGGTAACATAGGTGTCCTCCTCTGAGACAGCAAAAATGCTTATTTAGGGTTTTCTCCCAGAGACCCAGGATACTGAATCCTGGAATGTCCCCACAAAGGACCTTTAGACCATCCAGCTTGACCCCACCCCATGTATAGTTTGGAGCCTGAGGCCGAGAGGTGACAATGGCCTTACCCGTGGTCACATGGCCAGTGAGTGATGAGATCGTTCTAGAGCCCAGTGTGATTCCTAGAAGGTTCCTTCCTGCCCCGTCATAGGACCCTCTTTCCACAGAAGTCTTGGCATATGATAGGTGCAAATAAAAGCTAATTACAACAATCCATTGAACAAGGAGCCAGGATATTCCTTTCATTGTTTTCACATGCCCTTCACATTCAGACGCTGAAGCCCAAGATAATTGAAATCCTCTCTCAACCCTCAGCCTCATCACCTCAAATCAAGCAGCCACATCAGCACCTAGAGCTGCCCCTTGCTCAACCGCTGCCTCACCGTCCAGCATATGGAGACAGCATCATTCACTGACCATCTACTGATGGATATAAGTTGTTCCTAACCCCTGGCTATTACAAGAGCAGTACAGGGGAGAACCTTGTCCTTGTGTCACTTGTCTAAAAGGGAGATGCCCACTGGAAGTGGCATTGCTGGGTCAGAGGGTACATGCATTTTACTTTGTGTGGATATTGCCAATTTTCCTCCTAGACGTGGTTGCAATAGTCTCCCCACAACCCCTGGACCTAGGCAGGGAAGGTGGCTTTATCCTAAATTTTTGGATATTACAAGAGTTCCCGATGGTGTGTCCCTTCCCTAGGCAACCACAGGTAGTAAGAGACTCCATCTGTCTCCTGGTAGAGTGCTCCTTCCTCTTCCCTAAGCTGCCTGCCCATATGGCACCCTGGATGAGAAAGCAGGTAGTTGGGAAGGGGACAGGGGCCATATTTTGATCATGGCATTTACCTTAAAAACAGTGTGGTGAGGGAGAGGTCTCTGTTGCCCGTCTGCTAGATGAGGACACCGATGCTCACAGAGGAACCTCAACTCAGCAGGAGTGGGGACTAAGAATGGAACCCTAAGCAGCAGGAATCACAGCCCCTGTTCTCTGCACCATCCCACTGTTCTTGTCAATGTGAAGAGAAAGCCTCTTGTTTAAAATCATATATTGTTTTTTTGTTTTTTTCAAAATGTTATTTATTGATTTGAGAGTACTATCAATTTGTTGTTTATGCACTCATTGGTCGAATTCTTTATGCACTCATTGGTTGAATTATCAGGTATGCCCTGACCGGGGATCGAACCCACAACCTTGGTTTATCAGGACAAAGCTCTAACCAGCTGAGCTATCTGGCCAGGGCTAAAAATCATATATTGTTATGTTCTTCAGCAAAAAATAAAAATTTAAGAAAGTCCTGGGGGGGGGGCATCTCTAGCTTTACAACCTAAATGAGACAGATACTCAAATGCCCCATCATGGCCTGAAACTACTAATTGGCATGACTCAGCATTTAAAAACATTCATATGTATCGCCCCAAATGCTGTGTTTTTCCTTCACTGAGCACCTGCAGGAGCAACCTGGGGGCAGTGGCCAGGATAGAGCAAAGAAGGGTCATTGCACCCCCAACAACACTGTGCACCCCTTTCCCTTTCTGCACAGACTGAGGGTGAGGTGGGGGCCATTTCCTAGAGAGCACTGGGGCCCCAGGTGAGCAGGAGTTCATATTCTAGACCCAGTTGTCAGGAGCCCCTTCTTCCATTTATTGCTACGGGGTCACCAGGCCTAAGCACTTGGAGGCCATTCCTCTCTGGAGCATGTGGCAATAAGTGACAGGCTCCTGAAGGTGGGCACTTGCTGTACTGATCATCATGAATACTTGGGAGCCACAGGAAACAGCTCTGGGACACAGTAGTGGGGGAGGTGACAGACTATTGTTTCTCTCAGCCTCAGTTCTCTCATCTGTAAAATGGTGACAATCATGGATGCTTTTTAGAAGACTGGAAAGGATTTGAGGTGCTCTGTCTGAGTCACCCAGCACTGAGTAGTCCCCCCAAATCAGGTGTTATGTCTGCATTATGACCCAGTTAATTTTGCTGAGCCTCAGGTCCTCATTTGAAAGAAAGTTTCTATAACATTTTAATGTAATGTTAATCAAATCACTGATTAATAGAATATTTATAATATGATCAAATCAACCTTTACAGGTTATGAGATGAGCCTAGTGAGAGAACAGACCCTCACTGAGCCAGGGTCCTGTCATCCCACAGCTGGGTGCTCTTGGGAAGTCTTGGTTGCACTCAAGCACTCAGTTTCTCCACTTGATGAAGTACGATAATCATGGCTCCTGTTCAGCATTCTGTAAGATTTGGAGGTCAGCTATAAAGAGCACAACTTCCAGTCAAGATGGCATCATAGGTCAACACCTTACCTCCTTGAACAACCAAATCAAAATTACAACTAAAATCAGGAACAACTACCACTGAGAACCATCAGAAATCGGGTTAAATGGAAGTCTGGCAACTATGGAATTAAAGAAACCATATCCAGCCAGAGCGCTGGAAGGAGCAGAGAAGCAGAATGGGCTGGTCCCACATCCAGGTGTGGGGGATAAAAATTTGGGAGGGCTATCTCAGGAGTGAGGAGTCCAAAACCAAAAACAGGTCCCCAGCTGACAGTTCCAGTGCCAGGAAGATAAGTCCCAATAGCTTCTGGCTGAAAAAACAGCGGGGGTTAAGTCGATAGAAGAAACTTCTGGAGCCCTAAGCAGTTACTCCTAGGAGAACCCACACTTGGACTTACTCAGACTCCCTCCCTCTGAGCTCCAGCACTGAGGTAACTACTTGAAAGGCACCAGTGGCACACAGGGAGAAACTCAAGTGTCTAGAATCAAGGCAAGAGCTGGAGGACAGCTTTCTCCCAGACAGAAAAATAGGCAGAGGCCAGTACCCTTTTCTGAACCCTCCCCCACAAAGCCACAGAGCCAGCAGGTGGGTGCTATATCTGGGGCTCCATCAAGGTGGCTAACTAACACTGTTTGCCCCACCCTGGAGATCCTCAGAGACTCCATCCCACCCAACATAAGGGCCCAACCAAGCTGCTTTTCCATATGAATGGCTAGTCTTGGCTCACACTTCACAACTTTCTAAATCCTCTCAAACAAGCAACAACTGGCCTCAGTGAGCACCTCCAGCCCCTGTACCTCTTGCTAAGTGGTCCCAAACCTGGCACTAGCAGCAGTCAGCCTAGATTCACAGCTTGGTTTCACTTGGAAATCTCCAAGCCCAACATAAGTAGCAGCCACCTCAGATTGTTTCATACCTCTGGCAGGGGGCCCCAATCAAAACACAGGTCGGGGAGGACCTTGGCCTGCACCACACGGAAAACTGCAGGGCCAATTTGCCCAGGGCCAGTGCACCCACTGGACAGCCACATTGGAGCACCACCACCCTGCCCCTGCACAGCTGATCCTGCATGGAGTGTGGAGGCTTGTGATCAGTGGTCCCAGCCAGTCCTTGCAGCTGACTGGCCTGGGTAAATCACTCCCATTGGCCTGCCATCAGCAATCAAGGCTCAACTACAAGAGGAGGGTGTATTCAGCCCACACAAAGGGTGCACCTTGAATATTCAGTTTGGGTGATGGGGAGGCTGTGCCACTGGACCCTATAGGACACCTACCACATTAGGCCATGCTACCAAGACAGGGAATAAGAGCAGCTCTACCTAATACACAGAAACAAACATAAGGAAGCTGACAAAAGGAGAAAACAAAGAAACATGGCCTGAATAAAAGAACAGATCTGGTCTCCAGAAAAAAAAAAAAAAACTAAACTAAATGGAGATAAACCATCTATCAAGTGCAAAGTTCAAAACACTGGTTATAAGGATGCTCAAGGAACACAGCAAGGACCTTAGCAGCATAAAAAAGATCGAAATTAAGGATACTCTAATTGAAATAAAGAACAATTTACAGGGAAACAACAACAGAGTAGACAAAGCCTTGAATCAAAGCAATGATTTGGAGCATAAGGAAGCAAAAAACAACCAATCGGAGCAAGAAGAAGAAAAAAGAATCCAAAACAATGACAATAGTGTGAGCAGCCTCTGGGGAAACTGCAAGCATTCCAAAATTCACATCAGGGGGTGCCAGAAGGAGAAGAGAAAGAGCAAGAAATTGGAAATCTATTTGAAAAAATAATGAAAGAAAAGTTCCCCAATTTGGTGAAGGAAATAGATATGCAAATCCAGGAAGCACAGAGATTCCCAAACAAGTGGGAGGCAAAGAGGCCTACTACAAGACATATCATAATTAAAATGCTAAAGTTTAAAGATAAAGAGATAATCCTAAAAGCAGCAAGAGAAAAGCAGTTAGTTACCTACAGGGGAGTTCTCCTAAGACTGTCAGCTCATTTCGCAAAAGAATCTTTTAGGCTAGAAGGGATTGGCAAGAAATATTCAAAGTTGTGAAAAGCAGAGACCTACAGCCAAGATTGTTCTACTCAGCAAAACTATCATTTAGAGATAAAGGGCAGATAAAGACTTCCCAGACAAGATAAAACTAAAGGAGTTCATCATCACCAAGCCATTATTATATGAAATGTTAAAGGGACTTATTTTATTAAAGGGACTTAAGAAAAAGAAGATCAAAACTATGAACAATAAAATGGCAACAAATACATATCTATCAACAATTGAATCTAAAAAACAAACTATAAAAACAAGAGCAGAGACAGAATCATGGATACAGAGAGCATTTTGTAGGTTGTCAGATGAGAGGAGGATGTGGGGGAATGGTTGAAGAGTTGAAGGAATTAAGAAGTACAAGTAGGTAGTTATAGAATAGCCGGGGGGATGTGAAGTACAATGTAGGAATCATAGAAGCCAAAGAATCAATGCATGACCCATGAACATGAACAATGGTGGGGGGATTGCCTGAGGGAGTGGGGGCTGCTGGATAGATGGGGGCAAAGGGGGGGAAATGGGACAACTGTAATAGCATACTCAATAAACTATAATTTAAAAAAAAAAAACAATACAAATAGTGAAACCTATCAGCAATTTTATTCCTGTGCCCAGATTGGTGAGAAATCACCTGGTAAGAGATATAGGTGGACTTTGAACTCCAGCCTACAGCTGCTCATTGGCCAGGTTCTCACTCAGATTTCACCTCCAAGGACCTGAGTGTGCTGCTCTGTTGGATGAGGACAATGACACACCCTCCCAGCATTGTTAGAGGATAGAAAGTAATACATGAAAAGGTGTTTAACAGAGTCATATGTTTGTCATTGGTGGTGATGGTCACTGTCATGTTAATTGTTTGTTGTGCTCCTTTTACAGCCCAACCTTCTCCTCCCACGGTGTCAGCTCCCACAGGCAGGGCCACACCTGGGCAGACAGTGCACTTCACCTGCGAGTCCCACGGCTTCTCCCCCAGGAGCATCGTCCTGAGATGGTTCAAAGATGGGAATGAGCTCCCAGCCTCCCAGACCGCCGTGGACCCCGAGGGAGACAGCCCTTCCTACAGCATCTCCAGCACAGCCACGGTGCGGCTGGCCCGGGGGGATGTCCGCTCCCAGGTCATCTGCCAGGTGGAACATGTGACCCTGCAGGGGGGCCCTCCTCTTCGTGGGACTGCCAGCCTGTCTGAGACCATCCGAGGTAGATGCCCCTCACACCCAGCTTGAGCCCGCACCTGGCTCCTATCCTCCAAGCCTGCTAACCTCTCGCTACCATTTGCTCTGACTTAATTACACTGGAATCTAATTCCTGACAATCCTTCCCATCACCAGGTACCTAGATGTGCCTGTCACTCAGCACTGTTTAATGGTAGTGAACAGATGAACACCTATAATTGTACTTGGTAGTTTCATCTGCTTTACCAAGGGCAACTCCAATTATTGAGCACCTACTATAAACCAAGCCATTATATGCTTGCTGATTTCACTTATTTTGCTACAGTTACTATGTTCCTACTGCATGCCAGGGTCTGTGCTGGTTTGATTTCACTCATATCACCCTAATAGCAGTTGCCAGTCCTGAGCTCCTACTGTGTGCAGGGCACTATGCCTAGTGATGCAATTCAAGTGAACCAACCCTCAGTGTCAGAGCACCTGCTGCTTACCTAGCACTGTCCTGGGTGCCCCCTTGCTGTGGTGGGGGAGCTAAGTTATGGGCCCTCCTCTGTGATGTGTGTGTCCATGAGGTCAGAGCCTCTACGCTGTGCTGTTTCAGTTCCACCCACCTTGGAGGTTAGACACGCCATGTCAGAGAACCAGGTGAACGTCACCTGCCAGGCAAAGAACTTCTACCCCCAGCACCTACAGCTGACCTGGTTGAAGAACGGAAACATATCCCGAGCAGAAATGCCCTCAACTCGCACAGAGAACAAGGATGGGACCTTCACCTGGGGGAGCTGGATCCTGGTGAATTCATCTGCCCGAGGGGAGGCCGTGGTGCTCACCTGTCTGGTGCAGCACGATGGGCAGCCGGCCGTGAGCAGGAACCTCACCCTGGAGGCTTCCAGTCATCAGAAGGGCCAGAGCACAGATGGACACTCTGGTGAGAACTCTACCCAAACTGACTCAGGTATTTAAATTTAATTTTTTTTGTAATGTTAAGAATAGAAATGTGTGCTTATTATGGAATATTCTAGAAGTCTATCAATACAAAGAATTTTTGAGTGAGCTCCCCTCCCACAAACCCCACACACCTAGTTACCACTGGTAAGAGTTTGGTACATATCTTTATAGATCTTTTAACATCAATATACATTAAAGAAAGAAAGAGCAACAGAGGGTGATCATCTTTTTGGTGTCCTGCCTCTCCCTTCCTTCTCCTAACAGTCCCTGTGTCCTCTGTCCACGTGAGTCAGGAAACAGCCTCCTTGCTGTTTCCAACCTTCTCCTGGTCTCTGTCCCATCCTAGACTTCCCCATCTGCATCAGCAGGGTCACCCAGCAAATGCCTGAACCTGCTGCTCTGTGAAATTGCAGAGGGGGATCCCTGAGGATGTGGAGTCTGACTCAGGATGAGTCATCCAAGTGACTATGGGCGGTCACAGCACAGGCCACCTTTGTCCCCAGTTTTGTGACAATGAACCAGCAATAATCACAAATGTCTGCTTGAGGGGATGTTAATACTATCCCCTTAGTATCCTTCTGATGATGCAGAGTCTGAAGTGACATCCCCAGTGTTGTGTTTAATATTGGAAATGTCTCATTTCTCTATTTTTATTTGTCAGTCTTAATGAAAGCTTTTCAATTTTGTGGCTCTTTTCAAAGAATCTGCTTTTTGTTTCAGTGATTTTTCTCTACTGTTTCTCTGTTTTCAATTTCATTGATTTTGCCCCTTTGCTTCACAAATTCCTTCCTTCTACCCTTTGGGTTGACTTTGCTCCCGTTTCTTATTTCTTGTTTCTTGTGACAGGAACGTAGATCACCGATTTTAGCAATTTTCTTTTTCCTAACCCACACCCGAGTCACCTTCTGTGCCTGGAGATCTAGGGGAGTGCAATCCCTGAAGCCCGTCACTCTGTTCTTCCTCCAGTCCTCAGGTCCGAGCCCGTCTGCCTCCCTCTTCCATCGCTCAGAGTCCTCGTCTGCGTGTACCTTGTACCTGGCGTCATCTCTCGGGGTGGGAGCTGCACTGAGCGGGGAGAGCAGGAGAGCTGTGTCTGCACCATCAGGTCTGGAGCCCCCTCGGGTGCTTCGAGTCTCATCTCCTGTTGCTGCTCAGCCCAGGCTGTCCCCTCCTGGTGCTCTCAGTGCCTGTGACCCGGCACATCTGCTGAGTCCTGAGACAGAGGATGGTGTTTGGTCTGTCTAGGGTAGTTAGTGGGACAACATGGAAGGGCCTGTGTGACCCTCTGCACTGCGGTGCCACAGCCTGTGTGGAATCTGAGGTCTCTGGTCACTGCAGTCCTGGTGCAGCAGGCTCGGTGTGAGGATGCACACCATTTTGGTCATGTGTATATTGCTGGGGAGGTTTACAATATTTCTTGATTAATGAACCTCTCTCTGTCAGTTAGATTATGTTGATGGAGTTTATTGGTGGGTTTAACAGTGGGAGAAAGATTCTGAATCTTCAAATTTTTTGGTCCTCTTTGACTCTCATGACCCTAAATTTCCCTCCCCCACTTTTTCCTTTCTCTCTTCACCACTCAATTGTAAAACATACTTCTTCCTTCTTTTTTGCCTTCCCATACCCTGAAGCTATGTACTTTATCTTTTAAATAAGGTTTATTTTTGGATTACAGATCACATACAATATTATATTAGTTTTGGATGTACAACCCAGTGACTAGACATTTATATAACATGCAAAGAGGTCACCTGGATAAATCTAGCACCCATCTGATATGATACCTAATTATTATAATATTATACACAATTTACACCCTGTGACTATTCTGTAACTATCAATTTGTACTTCTTAATCCCTTCACCTTTATCACTCATCTCCCCCAAACACCTCCAATCAAAATGTTTCCTGTATCTGTTGATCTGTTCCTGGTTTGTTTGTTTGTTTATTAGATTCTACATATAAGTGAAATCGTATGGCATTTGTCTTTCTCTGTCCAATATATTTCATTCAGTACAATACCCTCTCCATCCACCCATGTTGTTACAAATGGCAGATTTCATTCATTGTTTATGGCTGAGTTATATTTCATTTATATATGCACCACTTCTTTATCCATTCACTTATTGGACAACACTTAGGTTACTTCCATATCTTGGCTATTGTAAATAATGCTGCAATGAACATATGATGCATATGTCTTTCCAATTTAGTGTTCTCGGTTCTTTGAATAAATACTCAGAAGTGGAATTGCCAGGTCCTTTGTTGTCTCTTGATGTAGCCTTTATTTTAAAGCAGAGGTGTCAAACTCATCTTCACCGGGGGCCACATCAGCATCGCGATTGCCTTCAAGGGGCTGAATGTAATTTTAGGACTGTAGAAATGTAACTGCTCCTTAACTAGGGGCAAGGAGCTCGGTGCTGCCGCCGGGTAGAAACAAGGTGGAGGGCCAGATTCCGCTCATGGGCCTTGTGTTTGCCACTTGTGTTTTAAAGTCTATTTTGTCTGGTGTAAGCATTGCTGCTCCCACTTGTTTTGTTTTCTTTTGTTTCCATTTTCATGAAATATCTTTTCTTTCCCTTCACTTTCAGTTTGTGTGTCTTTCAATCCGAGGTAAGACTCTAGTAGACAGCATATGTACGGGTCTTTTTCTCTTATCCATTCAGCCATGGCATGTCTTTTGATTGGAGCATGTAATCCATTTGCACTTAAAGTAATTGTTATAGATATATATTTATTGCCACTTTACTTTTCATATTTTTTTTCCTTCTTCTTATTAAAGAATACCCTTTATTCCTTATAATACCAGTTTGGTGGTGATACAACCCTTCAGCCTTTTCTTGTCTGGGAAGATCTTTATCTGTCCATTGATAGCTTTGCTGGGTGGAGTAATCATGTTGTAGGTCCTTGCTTTTCATCACTGTAGTTTTGTTTTGTTTTGTTTTTTTCATCACATTGAATATTTCATGCCAATTTCTTCTGGCCTGCAAAGTTTCTGTTGAAAATCAGCTGAGAGGGTCTTATGAGAGCTCCCTTGTAAATAACTCACTGCTTTTCTTTTACTGCTTTTAAGATTGTCTCATTGTATTTAACTTTCAGCAATTTAATTTGATGTATCTTGGAATGAACCTCTTTGGGTTCATCTGGTTTAGGTATCTCTGTGCTTCTTGGACTTGCATGTCTATTACCTTCACCAGGTTAAGGAAGTCTTTTGTCATTATTTTTTCAAATAAGTTTTCTATTGCTTGCTCTCTCCCTTCTCTTTCTGGGACCCCTATGATGTGAATGTTGGTATACCGGAAATAGTTCCAGAGGCCTTAAACTACCTTCACTTTTTTTTGGACTATTTTTCTTTTTTGCTATTCTGAATGGGTGTTTTCTGCTTTCTTTTTTTAATTTTTTTAATTATATTTTATTAATTATACTATTACAGTTGTTCCATTTCCTCCCCATCATTCCCCTCCACCCTGCACATCCCCTCCCATCCACATCCCCCCCCCCTTTAGTTCATGTTCATGTGTCATAAGTTCTTCAGCTTCTACTTTTCCCACACTATTTTTGCCCTCCCCCTATTTTCTACCCACCATTTATGCTACTTATTCTCTGTACCTTTTCCCCCTCTCTCCTCCTCCCACTCCCCTGTTGCTAACCCTCCATGCGATCTCCATTTCTGTGTTTCTGCTCCTGTTCTAGTGGTTTGCTTAGTTTGCTTTTGCTTTAGGTGTGGTTGTTAATATCTGTGAGTTTGCTATCTTTTTACTGTCCTATTTTTTATCTTCTTTTCCTTAGATAAGTCTCTTTAACATTTCATATAATAAGGGCTTGGTGATGATGAACTCCTTGAACTTGACCTTATCTGAGAAGCGCTTTATCTTCCCTTCCATTCTAAATGACAACTTCACTGGATAGAGCAATCTTGGGTGTAGGTCCTTGACTTTCATGACTTGGAATACTTCTTTCCAGCAAAAGAGACCTTTTTGCCTGCAAGGTCTCTTTTGAGAAATCAGCTGACAGTCTGTTGGGAACTCCTTTGTAGGTGACTGTCCCCTTATCCCTTGCTGCTTCTAGAATTCTCTCCTTCATTTTAATCTTGGCTAATGTAATTATGATGTGCCTTGGTGTGTTCCTCCTTGGGTCCAACTTCTTTGGGACTCTCTGAGCTTCCTGGACTTCCTGGAAGTCTATTTCCTTTGCCAGATTGGGGAAGTTCTCCTTTAT
>PVKU01015626.1:0-17582 GCA_004027475.1 Anoura caudifer | reverse complement strand
TTGTAGCTGTTTGCTTAGTTTGCTTTTGGTTTAGGTGTGGTTGTTAATATCTGGGAGTTTGCTGTCTATTTATTGTTCATATTTTTCACCTTCTTTTTCTTAGATAAGTCCCTTTAACATTTCATATAATAAGGGCTTGGTGATGACGAACTCCTTTAACTTGACCTTATCTGAGAAGCACTTTATCTTCCCTTCCATTTTAAATGAAAGCTTTGCTGGATAGAGCAATCTTGGATGTAGGTCCTTGACTTTCATGACTTGGAATACCTCTTTCCAGCCACTTCTGGCCTGGAAGGTCTCTTTGGAGAAATCAGCTGACAGTCTGATGGGAACTCCTTTGTAGGTGACTGTGCCTTTATCCCTTGATGCTTCTAGAATTCTCTCCTTCATTTTAACCTTGGCTAATGTAATTATGATGTGCCTTGGTGTGTTCCTCCTTGGGTCCACCTTCTTTGGGACTCTCTGAGCTTCCTGGACTTCCTGGAAGTCTATTTCCTTTGCCAGATTGGGGAAGTTCTCCTTTATTATTTGTTCAAATAACTTTTCCACTTGTTGCTTGCCTTCTTCCCCTTCTGATACCCCTATAATTCTGATGTTGGGTGTTCAAAGATGTCCTGGAGGTTCCTAAGCCTCTCCTCATTTTTTTGTATTCTTGTTTCTTCCTTCTTTTCTGTTTGTTTCTTTCTTCCTTCTGGTCCACCCCATTGATTTGAGTTCCAGTTTTCCTCCCATCACTATTGGTTCCCTGTGCATTTTCCTTCATCTCACTTATTGTAGCTTTCATTTGTTCATCTAATTTGTGAGCAAAATCAACCAATTCTGTGAGCATCCTGATCACCAGGGCTTTGATGTGCATCTGATAGGTTATCTATCTCTTGGTCATTTAGATGAATTGGCTCTGGGGCTTTGATTTGTTCTCCCATTTGAGCCAATTTTTTTTTTTTTTTTTTTTTTTTTTTTTTTTTTTTTTTTTTTTTTTTTTTTTTTTTTTTTTTTTTTTTTTTTGGTCTGGTCAAGGCTGTTACATAGTGAGGGACAGAGCCTTAGGTGTTCACCAGGGTAGGGCAACCCAGTGACAGAGTTGAGAAGCTGTATGTGGGGGCAGGGTCTAAGAGGAAACAATGGTGCTTGCTCCACTCTCTCTCAGATTGTAGTGCCTTCTGCCATTTCCCCTTCACCTGGATTGTCTGCGTGTGAATGTGGGACCACCTGGTCAGCCATCCACCTTGCATGGCCTCACTGGGTCTGCCCCTTGCTACCTCGTGCCTGGGATCCGCTATCCGCCACTTGTGCACCTAGGGTCAGCTAGCCACTGCTTGCATGCCTGGGATCTGCCAGCTGCTGCTGCCTGAATGCCCAGGTCTGCCAACCTCTACTTTTTCCTGCCGCGACTCAGCTCCCCTTAGCAGTCTGGATGAATGGTTGTTGGACTTCCGTACAGTTCAATTTTCTATCAGTTCTGGTTGTCTTCTTGTTTCTAAATCTTTATTGTCCTTAATTTTGGTTAAGGAGGAGGCACAGTGTGTCCACCTATGCCTCCATCTTGGCCAAAAATGAAAATTTTTGTAGTTCCCCAAACTTACCTTTACCCCATCTAAAATCTGCTCCTAACGATGCCTATCTAAATTAATATTAAGCTTATTTCAAAATGGTTTCTGACACCTAACTATATTACCTCTTCAATTTCCTCATATTTATTCAAAAATCTGTACTCCCACAGCATTAGTTCAGACCTTTAAGAAATCTGAACTTTGTCATCTATAAGATAGGCAAAATATTACCTATGTCATAGGACTACCGTTAGGTTAAACTAAGTAACACGTGTGAAACACCACTGAACTTGTTGAGTAAATGCCAACGTAATTCATATATTGTACTTGTTCACTTCAAAATTTTGCCGATTTTAATAAAAACATTGTAATTTGTGATTTTGTTGAGGCATCAGTTTGAATCATGTATCCTTACAGCATTAACCCAGCAAGCTATCCACCATCTACTTCAATATAACTTTTCCCCACTCCATACTGGTATTTTTTATTAAGTAATTATAAATTTCATTACTTTCTGGGGGGAAAAAATCCCTGTCAAGGGAGCTAATCATTTCATTTGTTGGAGAAAGTAAAAACAAAATTAAGAGATCTAAGAAGTTGATGTCCTTTGTGTGGAAGTTTAACAACAAATTTTAAAGTAATTCCTAGGTGAAAGAAAAACTCATAATGGTCATAATATTATATGTAGAACTAAATAAAGAAATTGCATTGCATTAAAATACATGGAGTACAAATAAAACAATACTGAGATAAAAATGTACAACTTTAAATGATCATATTAAGAAAAAAATGAAAAGAAGCCCAATCTCAATAGCAATCAGGGAATGCTCAGTATAAAACAAAATTAAATACATTATACACTTTCCAGATTGGGGCCATTTAAAAACACCAAGTATGAAGCTGTGAGAACTCTCATACACTGTATACTGCTTGTGCAAGTGTAAATTGTACCTGGTGAGAGTGGAAACTGGTGCAAACACTTACAGAAACAATTTACCATGTTCTATTAAAGGCTCACTTTCACAAACCCTATGGATGAACAATTATGCACCTACTATATAAAGATGCTCTTGCATATGTGTCTCAAAAGAAATGGACAAGAATATTCATAGCAGGATTATTTGTGATAGAAAAAAACTGGAAATAAACCAAATGTTAATAACTGGACTTGTGATATATTCACAATACTGAATATCCCATAACACTGAAAGTTGAAAAAACAAAGATAAAAGACATAGTATTAGGTGGGAAAAGTAAAGTTTCTAAAGGATATATTATGTATTATTCCATTATATGTAAAGTTTAAAAACAGATGTTAAACCATATTATTTAGGAGTGCATATTTAACTAATAAGGTTTTTAATAAACAAATCATACATACCTATACATGGATATATAGTGACACACCTATATACGGATATACATAGCTGTATCTATATATGAGTGTGTGTGTGTGTGTGTGTGTGTGTGTATAGTCATGCTAGTGGTTACATCTAGAGGGCAGGGAGGAGACTAATCAAGAATAACTGCACAGAGGTTTATTGGAATTGGCAGTTTTCCATCTTTTGACCTGAACACTGGTTATTAACAATTATTCACTAACCTGAGTATATATGCTTTTATAGTCTTCTGTATGCACAGCTTAATTCAAAAATAATTTAAGAAGAAAAAGACCTCAAAATTCATGAACTAAGCATGCAATTTTTATAGGAAAAGAAACATCAGACTAAATAAAAACAAAATAGGAGCAAGGAAATAAAGCCAAAATCAGAAATTGGTAAAATCTAATACACAAAATAAAGGTGACAAATAATGTAAAAATGTGGTTTGTAGACTAAAAGAGGAAGAAAAAACTTTGGCAAAATTAATCACCAAGAATAAAAAACATTAGCACAATATTAGGAATGAGAAAGTGGGCATGGGTCATGTATAACAGAAATTACATACAATAAAGGAATGTACAAATAATATAATGTCAATAAATTTGAAGACACAGATGAAATGACAAATTCTTAGAACCATGTAAGTACCAAAAAAAATTCACACAAAACCCAAAATAGTCCTATAATGATTAAAGAAATTGATTCAATAGTTTAAAAATATTTGATCAAACAAAAATCCAGGTCCAAGTGATTTTACATGAATGCTAAGAATCATCACTTTCTAATTAATGTCCTTGCCTCCAATTTTTACTCCTCTAGTCTATTCTTCCTACTACTCCCAAACTGATTTCCAAAACAGTTAATTGATTACATTATACTTTAGTTCTCAAACTTCCTATGGCTTCTCACTGTTCTTCTAGAATTTGAGGGTAATCTCAGGTAGACCTTGACACTTCTGTCCTTTTGTAAATAAAATAATATAATTAGGGTGCAGCTTTCTTTACTTACAAATTCAATCTAAAGATATAACCTGATCACCTTGATTAGGCTGAGAGAAACTGGGAAGCTGTTGATCAGACTACTGTATTTTTCTAAGACTCTTTAGCAACACAAGTATTTGTAGATCAAGTCTATAAATAACTCCATCAATATATGCTAATTTGAATTAATTTTATTCTCAAACAGTAAGATTTTCCTGACTTTTTCCCTGAACATCTCAGGAAACTTTACTATTGTCTTTCACTGTGTCTACCTGCATCCCAGTGTACCTTTAAAATTTAATTCTCCTGTGAGAATGCTCTAGTTCTGTCAAATCCACATCATTGATGTCATTTTCCCCTAGACAAGCCATTCCCACTTCTATGACATAGCTTATTTATTCTCCTGAAATGGTGCACCTTCTTCCCTCCTTTCTACTCATCAAACTCTCAAAAGCTGCCTCTCATCCTACCTTCAGTTTCAAGAAGAGAAATTGCTGCTGAATGAGGCTAGACACTTCAGAGATGAGTGGTTATTCCCCAGTTTGTACACAGCCAGCTATAGGTTTTTTTAATGTTAACATAGTCCTAGGAAAGTGAGAATGTAAAAGGAAGGAAGGAAGGAAGGAAGGAAGGAAGGAAGGAAGGAAGGAAGGAAGGAAGGAAGGAAGGAAGGAAGGAAGGAAGGAAGGGAGGGAGGGAAAGGAGGGAGGGAGAAAATAAAAAAGAAGACAAATGTTTGCATTTATAATCTCTTAATAACCGTGTTAAAAAGATTCCTCTTCTCATCCTCGCCTTGCTATGTGGTTCATTCAGCCTTTCTGATGCTCTGCAATGCCAGGTGACTGACTGTTCATAAGCATGCCATTTTTTTTTAGGTCTAAAGGAGTTTTTGAAGCCAGAGGTTGTTCCACTGGAGTAACCCTTCCTTATTTAGGAAAAGGTTCAGTTCTTTTAGAAATTTACTCCACAACAGCAAGCTCTCACAAAGCTACATTTGACCCTCTCTTCCAACTTTCTATTCACTGTCCTGTATCTAAATAAGAAATTCAAAGCCTTCTTTAGTGAACTTTAAAATCCATTGCCCTCAAAGCCCATGAGTACTACTTTTGAAATCATTGATGTCATTTAGGAGTCTACCAATGTCTCTGTAATTATTTTCTTGAGTGCAAAGTAATATATTAATACATTCTGATGCTCCTGGTTCATAAAAGACCATAAAATAGTGTGTCTCTGGCCCATTTGCTTAAACATAGCACACACACTCTTCTACTATCCCAATATCATGATAAGATAGGGTAGGAAAATGGAATCTCAAGTCTTAATGTTATATGAGCATTACCCAATCAACAAAGGCAAAATATAATCCTGCAACAGGGCATCAATAGCAAAATACTGCTATTGTTCATTTCTACAGAAGATTACACTACTCTATCACTGATAGCCTATGGTTTTAGCTGTTTTTATAGTACAAGCAGTGGCTTAATTCTATTTAATCCCCATTTTTCCTGTTTCTCCTTGTAGCCAAAAGTTTGCATACACTTATCCACAGTTAGGGTCAATGAAGTTATCTTTGAATAGAGCAATACTCAATTGCTTACATAGGATCAAACCAAATACCTTGGCCACAAATGAGCCACTATATTTATGCAGAGATAATATTTATCCACATGACTACTATCAAAAATGAAATATTTGAAGCACTTTGTTATGCATAGCACCTACACAAAAAGACTCTATGTTTAAGAAAGAATACAATTATATGAGAAAACTAAACTGAGGTTAATTAATTAATGTAATTTATCATTACATTTAACTATGAACTTCCTAAAAGGTAAGGCAAAAAAATATATATAATTATTTAGTGGTCATTGCTTGGTTAAAAAAGGAGTTACCAGAAAGGAGTTCCCATAAGACTATCAGCTGATTTCTCAAAGAACCCTAACAGGCAAGAAGGGGCTGGAACGAAGTATTCAAAGTCACAAAAGGAAGGACCTACATCCAAGATGACTCTATCCAGCAAAGCTATGATCTAGAATGGAAGGGCAGATAGAGTGCTTCCCAGATATGGCCAAGTATAAGGCATTCATCATCACCAAGCCCTTATTATATAAAATGTTAGAGGGACTTATCTAAGAAAAAGAACAAGATCACAACTATTGACAGTAAAATGACAACAAACTCACAACTATCAACAACTGAACCAAAAAATAAAAACAAACTAGAACAGGAAGAGACTCACAGAAATGGAGATCACAAGGAGAGTTATCAGCAGGGAGGAAGTGGGGGAGAATAGGGGAAAAGGTACAGGGAATAAGAAGCATAAATGGTGGGTAGAAAATAGACAGGGGGAGGTTAAGAATACTATAAGAAATGGAGAAGCCAAGGAATTTATCTGTATGACCCATAGACATGAACTAAGAGGGGGGAATGCTGGTGGGAGGGGGGTGCAGGGCAGAGAGGGGGAAGGGGATTAACAAAATGGTACATAATAGCATAATCAATAAAATATACTTAAAAATGACAATTCATCTGGGTACAGATTTTTTTGCTTTTACCCAAAACTAAATCATTAGAGGAAATTTTCCTGAACCCCTTTATATAAGAAACATTTAACCTAAAAGGCAATGTTCTTACAAAATAATTTTTTCACTAGCTATTTTTAAAATATATCCTTAATAAAAACTTAGCATAATTTTAAATTATAATTTTATGGAGGCATTTCTGCAAAGATATTAATAATATCCAGGTTTGGTGACCTAATTTAATTCAGAGCTTTAATTTCATACTAATCAGACATTTTTCTACATTTTCTTTTTCTATCAACTATCAAAGGCTTCAAACCTATGCTTAAATGGTTATGTTAATGAGAAGTTACTATTATTGGTTTGTATGTTTTCCTCTGAACTTACAAATCTTGTACATATATTACCTCATTTTTCGTCACATCACAAAATAAAATGACCTGCCAAAAAGCCAAAGATTTGATGGGTATAGAGCTGAGATCACAATACCAGTTGCCTCACCTCCAGCCTGATGTTCTTTCTATTTCTGCATAGAAAAAATGTATAATAGCCAAATATCCATATAACTTGGCGATAAAACATTCCCAGCAAGATCACAGACATAACGTATCTACCCAGCATCACTTATAGTAAATTTTCTCCTTTGCCTAGGGTAAAACACCAACTAGGTAGTTAACTTTCTTAACTTTTAAGCCAAGATATTATGTAATCTTTCAAAACTCTACTGTTCAAAATAGACCTATAAGCAATGCTGATAAAAGTTTTCAAAATGAATACTTTGACAGAAAAATTCCCGGAAAAGATGCAAAGAACCTAGGCATCCTGATTCAATAGCTTCCTGTAATAGTCATCTTAAAGTGTTCATTTAATAAATGAAATTCTACGACACCCCTCCACCCAACAAAGATTAATTCTCCCATGTTAAGACAAAATGTTTATTCTGTAAACATAGGAAGCAATACAGAAAGGGAGAAAAAAAAAACTTTGAGCATAGTGGGTACGCAAAGGATGCAGACTCTTATCAGAGTCAAACAGACTCTAAAGCTTCAAGATGAGTGACTTACAGGGATGCTGCTGTCAACACCCTTTCTGTCTGCTGCCACTCTTTCAAATAAAGCAGTGGTCTCCTCCCTCCGTGCCCTTCTGCGGGCTCACTAGCCTTTTCAGATTAGTGACATGAATTTCTCTAGCTCTTGTAGTTTAGAACAGGTTCCACAAAATGCAGATGGGAAATACTCTGTCTGTGACCAACTTCTGCTGCTGTGTCATGCTATGGCTGAAGTAAAAGGAAGTAGAATTTAAATGTGTTGATACCAAGTAAGTGCTATCCACTTGAATAAAATAATTTAATCTAGATTTTTGGTTCAATCTTCAGATCAAATCTGAAAAATAAATATTACTGTTTCCATTCTGCAGATGAGAAAACTGATTCTTAGAAATATTAACGAACATCAATGTATTCATAGACATCAAGTGTATCTAACTCTTCCCACATTTCCTCAGAACCACAGCCATCAATGTATCTTTTTAATATATTTTATTGATTATGCTATTACAGTTGTCCCATTTCTCCCCCATCATTCCCCTCCACCCTGCATACCTCCTCCCACCCACATTCCCCTTTAGTTCATGTTCATGTGTCATAAGTTCTTTAGCTTCTACATTTCCCACACTATTCCTGCCCTCCCCTTGTCTATTTTCTACCCACCATCTATGCTACTTATTCTCTGTACCTTTTCCCCCTCTCTCCTCCTCCCACTCACCTGTTGCTAACCCTCCATGTGATCTCCATTTCTGTGTTCCTGCTCCTGTTGTAGCTGTTTGCTTAGTTTGCTTTTGGTTTAGGTGTGGTTGTTAATATCTGGGAGATTGCTGTCTATTTATTGTTCATATTTTTCACCTTCTTTTTCTTAGATAAGTCCCTTTAACATTTCATATAATAAGGGCTTGGTGATGATGAACTCCTTTAACTTGACCTTATCTGAGAAGCACTTTATCTTCCCTTCCATTCTAAATGAAAGCTTTGCTGGATAGAGCAATCTTGGATGTAGGTCCTTGACTTTCACGACTTGGAATACTTCTTTCCAGCCCCTTCTGGCCTGGAAGGTCTCTTTGGAGAAATCAGCTGACAGTCTGATGGGAACTCCTTTGTAGGTGACTGTGCCCTTATCCCTTGATGCTTCTAGAATTCTGTCCTTCATTTTAACCTTGACTAATGTAATTATGATGTGCCTTGGTGTGTTCCTCCTTGGGTCCACCTTCTTTGGGACTCTCTGAGCTTCCTGGACTTCCTGGAAGTCTATTTTCTTTGCCAGCTTGGAGATGTTCTCCTTTATTATTTGTTCAAATAACTTTTCCATTTGTTGCTCTTCCTCTTCCCCTTCTGGTTCCCCTATAATTCAGATATTAGGATGTTTAAAGATGTCCTGGAGGTTCCTAAGCCTCTCCTCATTTTTTTTGTATTTTTGTTTCTTCCTTCTTTTCTGTTTGTTTGTTTCTTTCTTCCTTCTGGTCCACTCCATTGATTTGAGTTCCAGTTTTCCTCCCATCTCTATTGGTTCCCTGTGCATTTTCCTTCATCTCACTTATTGTAGCCTTCATTTGTTCATCTAATTTGTGAGCAAAATCAACCAATTCTGTGAGCATGCTGATCACCAGGGCTTTGATGTGCATCTGATAGGTTATCTATCTCTTGGTCATTTAGATGAATTGGCTCTGGGGCTTTGATTTGTTCTCCCATTTGAGCTATTTTTGTTTTTTTGTTTTGTTTTGTTTTTTGTCTGGTCGTGGCTGTTATGTAGTAAGGGACAGAGCCTTAGGTGTTCCCCAGGGTGGGGCAGCCCAGTTGCTGGGTAGTGGCACTGTATGTTGGGGTGGGGTCTGAGAGGGAACAATGGCACTTGCTGTGCTCTCTCTCAGATTGCAGTCCCTTCCACCTCTTCCCCTTAACCTGGATTATCTGAGTGCAAATGTGGGACCACCTGGTCAGACAGCCACCTTTCATGGCCTCACTGGATCTGCACCATTGCCACCCCATGCCCAGGGACCGCTAGCCACCGCCTGTGCACCTGGGGTCTGCTAGCTGCCACCTGCATGCCTGGGATCTGCCAGCAGCTGATGCCTGCATGCCTGGGGCTGCCAACTTCCACTTTTTCCTGCCATGACTCTGCCCCTCTTAGCGGTCTGGATGAATGGTTGTTGGAATTCCGTACAGTTCAATTTTCTATCAGTTCTGGTTGTCTTCTTGTTTCTAAATCTTTATTGTCCTTAATTTTGGTTGTGCGAGGAGGCACAGTGTGTCCACCTATGCCTCCATCTTGGCTGAAGTCCCATCAATGTATCTTAAAAGACTTCTCAATTCTCTGGGATTAAATCACATTGGATAAAATAAGCCATATGATAGTTAAGGTTTGGCCTTCAACTTGCTCTGAACAGATCAAGGACAAAAGGAATGGCAACAAAAGCACTGTAATGTTTGTAGCAAATCTTTAAGAGGAAATGAGTAGAAGAGACCTAAGAGGTGATTACTTTGAATGGTGGATTCAGAGTTTTTTGAGTGTTAAAGTCTATACAGCTGGAGGAGGAAGTAATACAAAATTACAAGTACAAATTTAAGTATGGCATCTGGGAAGAACTAAGGCAAGTAGTGAGCCCTGTAGCTTAAACTTCCTCTAGTTTCAAAGTAAATCTGTCTCTGCTTGCTGTGTTTAACAAAGATAATCTTTAGAGCAAAGGGTGTCAGGAAGTTCTGCACTGAAATAAAATGATATGGAGTTATATACTCCTACAGTAAAATATATAACTCTGCTTCTAACTTTCCACTTCAGCACACAAAAAAGAAAAAATCTCTGCCAAGCAAAATGGATGGGCAGAAATGGCCAAACTATCTCTTTTCTTTCTTGCTTCCAATCACTATTCCTCAGTAACAAAGATATCTTCACTACAGATCACACCCCTCAGTCACCACCCAGAATACAAGATGTCTCTGAAAATTACCAACTTACAATTTTATGCAAGATGACCAAAGGAGAAATAGAATGTGTATACAATAAAAAATAGGGCAGGATGTGTAGAGAAAAAAGACTGGGTACACTTAAGGAAATAGCATTATTTACATGAACATGACATTATGTTTATATGCAATGGTATCAAAACATTCTACAGATGAATTTTAAAGTCATCTCTAAATATAAGGGTTACTATCACAGTAATGGAGTTATTGATATACATCCATCAAAATGGCTGAAAATACCATCTCTGTTGGTTTTCATTCCAACAGGAAATGCTTTTGTCATATCGATAAACCTAGTGTGTGTATGAAAAATCAGAGGGTCTTGGAAATATAAAGATATATTTGAGAGTATTAGGATATAACAGTGTATCCAAGGTGTAACTATGGCCCTTGAGATCAATTTTTCCATAAGCATAACAAAATTGAGACAATAAAATGAGCGTTCTTCCTCAAATGGTCACACACTTATTTTAACAATGTTACCACATTAATATTTCAGAAATTTCTTAGTGGGATTAGATACACAGTCTGAGATACACTGGGGTGACTATCCTCACTGATAGAAAAATCTTGGGCCTCAGAGGAAAGATTAGATTTAAAAAGCAGTTAAAAGTTATTCAGAGTCAGATCTCATGAACATGGTGAGTGACTAAACTGCCAATAGCATTTGGGTCAAAAAAGAAGTATGACTATAGAGTGATGAAACCAATCATCTGATGTAACTCAATGTGATTTTGAATGTAATTCCAAAGGAGGAGTTTATAGACAACATCGTACTTGCCAGATTCCCATTCTCAATGACAATATCGTTCCTAATTTTCCCTCTTGGCAAATATCCATCTCACACTGTTAGTTGTGTTGATTGAACAAAAATGCTTGCATGATGTAGCTAAGTAAGGCCTGTTTGATTCATACAAAAGGCAAAACAATCTTTTCCTTATCCACAGACCTTGCCCTAACACAACTTCATAAATATTGTTACATATCACAAGATAAAACAAGATAACTTGGTGAAAACGTACTGCCAGTACTGAGTGGAGTATAAGGAGGAAGAAGAGAAGGAAGAGTGGCTCAATGTATTCATTATAATAATTTTCTAGAACTTGTACTGGGCCTTCTAAATAAGAATCATGCTAGATATGCACTAGCTACTTTAAATACCTTTTTATCACTTGATATAATTTTTTGTTACATAGCATAAATAATATAATACACTGCTAAAACAATTACAATACATCTAAGGCATATGTATCATTATTCCTGCATGTAATAAAAGTAAGGCACAGAGTTATTGAGTAACATGTTGAAGGTCTCACAGCACATAAGTGGCAAAACCAATAAAGAAGTCCCTTTCTGACTAACTACAAAGCCAATGTTCCTTGCAGGACACTATGATGCACATGTCCTCTTACTGTTAACATTCGCAGGTCAGCTACCACATTCATATATTCAACAAATATTTATTTGACACCTATTATATCCTTGCACACTTCTAGATGCTAGAGATACAACAAGAAACAGAACAAAGTCCTAATACTCAAGGAATTTACATTCTAGTGGAAGGAGAAAGGTAATGAGATAAGCAAAACAAATAGTGTGTTAGATAGTCATAAGTACTATGTCAAAAAAAGTATGGAGGGAGAGAGAGAGATTCAATATTACATAGATTGAGAAGGTGACATTTGAATAAAGCTCTGAATATACCTGAGGTTATATTTGAGTAAATCCATGAAGATACCTGAAGAAAGAGCAATCTATGGATATGGAGAAGGAATCACGTATGATAGTGGCTAAGTTCAGGGTATTGGGAGTCGATCAGAAAGATCTGACTCTGGACAGTATGAACAGCACAGTTTGCCAGTGAGCTGGATTTGAGATGGGAGAAAATGAGGAATTTGATTATTTCAATTTTTTTTTGTTTCTTTCAAAATTGTCTATGTATCACAGAACAACATAGGCAACAGTGTGGTGATTGCTGAGGAAGGAGAGTATAAAGGGATTACATGGAAATCAAAAAATACTTTAAAAATTGAAAGAAAAGACAAATATTCTGTGATCAAATATGTTTGAGAAATTCTAGATGCTGTAGTATATCCATCTTGAATATTAACAATGCAATTAGCACCCTATAGGGTCCTGTGAGATTGATGTAAAAATAAATGAATGGATGGACAAATTAATTATAAACAAATAATTTTCTCAAATAATTTGAACACAGAACCCACTTTTTCTAGTATAGTGGGATTGAGAAGGTACTTATTAACATAACTTGGAACTAGTGTCCTGAATAAAACATATAGGATAATACAAGAACACAAAAAATTATTTATGATATTGAGTTGAATTTTTTCAAAATACCACTCTGAGTACAGGAATTCCTCTCCAGTAGCAAAACACACAGTCTAATGTTTCCACAGGACTAGTATCATTTGTTAATATTGCACTGTTGTTATGATTTCTGGGAAAAAGTCCTCAATTGGGAACAAACTGTGAGTTGTTAACAAAAGAATTATCACATCTTTATAGGCAAAGGTCAGCAGTTACAAAGTGTTAACAAGCAAACAAAATATGAGGAGCATATTAAGAAAACCCTTTTTTAACTTCTAAAAAGCATTTTTTTTTTTTGGATCAAAAAGTTCCACTACAAATATCCAAAACTGATTCCTTAGACAGTCACCCTGGAGTAGTTCCTGAATGTCTTTCTTCTCTCTGGTTCCTCAGGAGCATTTTAATATCATAGAAACTGAAAGATGAAAAAGACTTTTAAATTTTTACCCAGCATAAGAATCTCTTTTAGAATGTCCATGACCCTTCTAACCTCTTCTTGAACATGCCAGTAATAAGCAGCTATCTGCTCTATGAAGTAATCCATCCATTAAATTTTGGGGCTGTTCTAATTGCTAGCAGAATTTTCTTCCTATTAAATATAGATTAACCGTCTTTCCTTAATTCTCACAATCAGTCTTAGCCCTGTTCTCTGGAACTGAATAGAATGAGCTTCCAACTTAAATCACTTTAACTATTTGAAAACAGCTGTCATCTCCCACTGGTTCTTAAGGTGAAAGAAGACTTGCTTGAGGAATATTTCAAGCTCTCCATTACCACCCCTGACCCTACCCAGATTCCAGGATGCAACATAAACTTTGGAAGATAGCACATATCTACTTGCTTGAAAAATGTTGCCACAACCAAAAAGTTATGAGGGGAACTTTTATTTTTTAGAAATATGCCATAGCATATAACCATTTTTGCATCCACCACTGGGAAAAAAACTAGGTAATGTTTATGAGTGGCTACTAAAATTAAAAAAAATAAATATAACCAGAAATGAAGTGCCTCTTGCTGGAATAAATTAACACTGTCTATGAAGCATTCTTTTAAAAAAATTAAACCTAATCTGACCAGTTCCCAAGATCCAACTACTAATTCATAGGAAATACAGAGGTCAGAGGGAAAAAACTGAACCACAAGAATTCTATCCACAAAATCCAGATTCCAAAAAATTTATAGGACAAATGAACAATAAGTAACATAGATCAAAAAGAAAGAGGACAAATGGCATTAAAAGGTATATCAACCAAATACACTGTATAGATTTATTTAGATCCTGATTCAAATAAACTCTAAAATAGTTTGTGAGGAGGGGAAGATGGAGGCAAGGTAAGTGGGAGCCGAACCCACTTCTTCATGTACCTAACTGGGACACCTGGATGATCTTCAGAGGAACAGTGAGCAACCAACAGAATTCCAGTGATATGAGGTTTGGAAGACAAAGGTTGCAGAAGATATTTAAAAATGGATGGTAAGGGGATTTTGTGGGCTGACGGGAATGTCCCCTGGTTCTGCTCTGGATGCCTCTGTTGCCACAGGAGAATTGGAGGAGAGCCGGGTCAGTGATTCTGACTTTGCAGTTCTCTCTCCTCCTAAACTGGTGAGTTCGAGTTTTTTGACCAGTGCCAGTAGAGACCTGGACGCTTAAAGTCACTGGAGGGAAAAAGACCCAGTAAGAGACACATAGCTGGTGGCATATCCAGGCTGGGACTGTGGTTGCTGGCTGGGAGAGTATCCGAGAATTTGGGGAGCTGGGTGACACCTGGAGATGTGATTAGAGTTGGCCATGACTGACTGTGACTCAGATAGTCTCTGGACTGGTCAGAGAGTCGGACTGTGTAAAAAGCCAGGTGCTTGATAGGAACAGCCTGCCACAAACAAAGGGAATTCACTCAAACAAAAGGTACTCAGCCACTGCTCAAGGACCTCTCCCACTAAGTGGCTGGGCCAGCAAATAGGGCCAGGAGCACGATTTGCTCCCATGCATGGCACTTCAGGGATTGATCAAAGGGGGCACCAGGGCTCAGAGAGATAGCAGTACCCAGAGAGATCTAATTCAACAGGGGAGCTTAATTGCCCTGAAGGGACTTCCTGTGTGAACAGGCCCAGGCCAACAAAGGGAGAAGGAGAGGTGCTATTAGTTCCCACTCAGTGAACCTCTGGGACTAATCAAAGTGTTGCACAATGAGGTAGATTAGAGGCAGAGGCTGGTGCATAAACCCAGTGGACAGTGTGGTCCCGGCAACGCTCTGAGGGCTTGGGCCTGAAACTGGGCACCTGTGAATATTGTAGCCCAGACCAAGCCTCCGTCCTTGTGGAAACACAGGAAAGGGAAAACAAAAAACAAACAAATAAAACCCAACAGAACCTAGTGCCCCTCTACCTGCAGCATCAAGGAAAACAAAACAAAAACCCTCTTGGCAGGTTTAAAGCTAGCAAGGGTTTTTTTATTTCTTTTTTCCTCTGAGTGTAAGACAAAAAGGCCTAGACCTATGAGAAGACCAAAGACAGATCCAGAAAGAAGTCAGAAGTTTAACACCAACAGCTGAAACAACCTTCACTTCCCTATCCTTCATAACTTGCATTTTATTTTTTAATTTTATTTTTTGTTATTTTTATTTTTATTCCTATTTTTTATTTCTCTTCTTTCTGTTTAGCTTTTTTGGTTCTGTTTTCTTTTTATTTCATTGTTGATTCATTTTCTTTACTCTCCCCTTCATACTGCACTTCAAGTCTTCTCCTTTCACTTCAATTGTATTCCAATAACACACTGCTCTTGGTCTTTTACTTTTTATTCTTTTTATTCAGATTATATATTTCTAATTATATTATTGTTATTCCAAGACACAGGACTGTACCCTGGTCTTAATCCATTTTGTCATCTTCCTAAGCCTAATATTAACCGCCTAACCTGTTGCGGTTAATATTGTATGCTCACACACTACATCAACTGTCTATCCCTTACGCTCACTATATCCCATCATCTAACCTCACATAAATGATCTGTATTCTAAAGTCAGCTAACATTTTTTTCTCTTCTACTAAGAGTTTTATCTCTTTTTCACCTTATATGAAAAGTGGCTGATTGGGTGAAAAAAGTGGCTCATGGTTTTTGCTGTACTTCTCTAAAGGACCTCCTATCTGTTCTCTACTAGTTAGTACTTTAAATGCCATAGAATAATTTTCTGCTCTCTTTCTCCATTTCACCTTTGCCCTGCACCTGATTACATACAAGACAAGGAGGGAGTTGTGAATACCAGTAAACCTGCTAGAGAGGAGAACCCACCAACAAAGAGCCACCAACTGGTAAAGCTGAAGTACAAAAAGAGAGCTGACACAAACAAAAGAAAGGGCAAACTTAGAGGATCAAAACAGGGAGATTAAAGAGACAACATTCCTGAGTCCCACAGAAATCCGACCACAGAAGTTCACCCTACGAACACAGCTGGAAAAGCAGAACATCATAATCACAGAAACAAACAAAAAAAGTCATGTGAAATGTAGAGACAAAGAAAGAACCCACAATCAAAAGCAATGGAAGACTTTCCAGTAAAATAGCTAAATGAAATGGAGAAAAGCAGACTATCACAAATAGAATTCAAAAGAATGGTGATAAGGATGCACAAGGAACTCAGACAACTACAAGGAGCTGTGTGAAAAATGCAACAATACAAAAAAGGAAATAGAAACTATAAACATGAACCAGGAAGAAATGAAGAATACAATATCTCAAATAAAAAATACACCAGAAGGAATTAAAATCGGGCTGGATGAAGCAGAGGACCAAATTACTGAGCTGGAAGACACAAGAAGGGAATTACCCAAGCAGAGCAGAAGCAAGAAAAAAGACTCAAAAAGTATGAAGATAGCTTAAGGGAACCTCAGGACAACATGAAACACAACAACATTTGAATCATAGGAAGAGCAGAAGGAGAAGAAAAGAAGCAAGGGATAGAAACTCTGCAAAATAATCACAGAAAACTTCCCAAACCTGGACAGGGGAAAAGCCATGCAAGTTCATGAAGCACAGAGGGTCCCAATCAAGATGAACACAAAGAGGCCTACCCCAAGACACATCACAATCAAAATGCCAAGTTTTAAAGACAAAGAGATAATCTTAAGGGCAGCAGAGGAGAATAAAGAAGTAACATACAAGGGAACTCCAATAAAAAGAGCAGCTGATTTCTCAATAGAAACACTACAAGCCAGGAGAGAATGGCAAGAAATATTCCAAGTAATGAAAAGCAAAGGCCTGCAACCAAGACTACTCCACCCAGCTAAGCTGACATTTAAACTGAAAGGCACAATAAGGAGTTTCCTAGAATAAAGGAGGTTAAAAGAATACACCTCCACCAAACCAGCATTGCCAGACATGTTAAAGGGACTGCTTTAAGAAGATGAAGGTACAGAGTGAGCAATAGGGGAACACAGGTACAAAGGTAAAAATGGCAATGAATAAATACCTTTCAATAGTAACATTAAATGTGAGTGGATTAAATGCTCCAATCAAAGGACATAGGGTAGCTGAATGGATTAGAAAACATGACCCATGTATATGCTGCCTACAAGAGACCCACCTCAGAAAAAAGATTAACACAGTCTGAAAGTGAAGGGTTGAAAAAAGTATTCCAACCAAATGGACAGTAAAATAAAGGCAAGGTAGCAATACTTATATCAGACAAAATAGACTTCAAAACAAAGGCCATAAAAAGAGACAAAGCAGGACACATCATAATACTCAAGGGAAGAATCCATCAACAAAACATAAACATTATAAACATGTATGCACCCAACATAGGAGCACC
>PVKU01015625.1:0-17616 GCA_004027475.1 Anoura caudifer | reverse complement strand
GGAGCGGGGCGGGTGGCCTCTGAGCAGCCCCCAGGGGCACCGGGCAGGGACCCTCAGGCCCTGGAGGGGCCCGTCTTCCATTTCTGCGAGAAGCAGCCCTCCCGGAGCCCAGGGGCAGGCAGGCTCAGCGCAGAACCTTCCAGTGGACAGAGGACACTCGAGGAGCCGTTGGAGCGGCCCCACCCGACAGCTGCCCAACCGTCGGCCACACCCCCAGCTACTGCCGCCCTCCCCGGACTCTGGAAGCACCCGCCTTCCGAGTCCCTGACCTCAGCCCGGCGCTGGGGGACCGGCAGCGCCTGGGAACATACAGGGAACAGCGACAGGGGAGGGGCCCCCTCTACAAGCAGGGGGACCTTCTGTTCCCCAGCTTCCTGATCTCCTCCGGTTGCCTGCTGGGCACCTGGAAGCGTGGACGCTCATCTCACGGTGTCTGCCCTGGCGTCCGCCGGGAAGCAGCCCCCAGCTGCTCACCGGAAGCAAGTTCAAAGCCCTGGAAACCGCCTGGGAGCGTCTGGTTTGCGCAGCATCGGCAGCAGGCGGCAGGCGGCATGGCTCTGTGCCTCGCGCCAGCAGGACCCTGTGAGCGAGCCCCGTGCGGCGCGGCCGACCGAGTGGGGGCCAGAGGTCATGCTGGCTCCCGTCACTCAGAGAACTGTGGGGAAGGTTTGCGGGGATGCTTTTGACACTTTTCACGCATGTGCGTGCACTTTACAGAAACTCTATCGCCCCCACACGCCTGCCTGGAGCCCGCGAGGCGGAGCACCCCACAAATGGAGCACCCCACAAGCGTTTTCCCAAGTGACCCAGAGGCCTGGTCTCCACGGGGTGTCAGACTTCAGCTTCTGATGTGCTACAGTTTTCTCAACCGACTGCCTCAGGCAGGACCCTCGGGACCCCCCATGTTCCATCCAGCATCAAGGACATGGGAGACCCCGGCGAGGTGGCCGGCCAGCTCGGAGACCCCTGGGACGAGCGCTTCCAACCTGCCTGTGCCCCCACCTGCCACCCCAACCACAGAGGGCACGACTGAGGGGTTCTGAGGTCACTGGATACGAGGCGCCCACTGAGGAAGGGGCCTCAGAGTCAGCCCCAACCCTCACAACTCGGGTGGGCAGCAGGGCCCGGGGTGAGGATGATAGACAACGGCCATCGTCCTGGGTCTCCCCTTCGCCCCGTGCCCCAGGGCGCGGCCAGAGCCTCGGGGCCTGGCAGGGGCTCCACTCACCATGCTGGCAGCGGGGACCCTGGAAGCCTGGGGGGCAGTGGCACAGTCGGGCTGAGCCGGGCTCACAGCTGCCTCCGTTGAAACAGAGGCCGGAGCTGCACTCAGCTGTGGAGAGAGGAGAGAAGGCCTGTGAGCGGGGCAGGAGGCTGGGGGCAGCCCCAGCCCACCCGCCAGAGCGGAGTCCCAAGAGGACCCTCCCCGGTGAAGTCAACCTGCAAGGCGAGGCCTTGGGCCAGACAGAACCCAGGCCCTCCCCCCACCGCAGCCGGGACCACACCTGAGGCTGAGCCCCCACACCTGGAGGTCCCTCTGGCAGGCAGCCCAGCCCCGCCGCTGTGGGTCCCACACTGCCACCCCCACCCTGGCCACATGTGGTCTAGGTCCAGAGGAGCCCCTCTGGGTGGGGCGAGAACCCCACCACAGCCTCTCAACACACCTCAGCATTTATGGGGAAAGAGCGCGCTCCCTCCCCAGCCACGGGCTCTCCGAGGGCGGCCACCTCCCTGGGAGCCCAGGGGCAGAGCAGACCCCTTCGGCTTTGTCCCTCTGTCCCTGTTTCTGCTGCCCAAACCTGGCCTTCCACTCCATGCTGGTTGCAGGCTGGGGGCCCGGATCACGTGCCCCCATTCCAGCCCTCCCCCGAGACCCTCACTGCAGGGAGAAAGCCCTGGTCCAGGCTCCCAGGGAAGGACCAAGCCCCCCAGGCTGGCTCCACAGCCTCCGTGATGAGACCACTGCCCACCACACAGGTGGGTCCCCGAGACAGGCAGGGGGACAGGCACCCTCCACCCGGAACCAGGCCCAGCTCCCAAAGCCTCTCCGTGGCTGCGAGTCCAGACTCAAGTGGCCACCCCGAGTCTGGGAGCCTGTCCTGTCCGTGGAGGAGGTGGGGGGTCAAGAGGCCATAGACCCCAATGACAAAGCCCACCGCCCCCCACCCCCGGCCCTGGCCTCCAACCCGACACTGAGCCCCAGAGAGCAGATGTGAGTGGGCAGCACGTCCCTGCCTGCTGCCCCTTCCACACCCACCTCCCCGAAGCTCGTCTGCAGGGCTGGGGCCGTGCACCCGGAACCTTCCAGAAGGGCTGGGCCTGGATCGCTCCAGACTGGGGTCTTGTCACCACACACCACCAGCTCCTGGTGGAATCTGTGACTGAACCTCCTGCCCTCCGCTAAGGTCCCCGAGGGAGTCCCAGGGCTGCCGGGAGGTGGCGATGCAGACCCCGCAGGCTCGGTCCTGGGGCGTGCTGGGCAGGCTGTGAGCCACCACCCCGGCCCCGCCCCTTCGAGGGCATGCTGAGCGGAGCGTCCCAGGCGTGGGGCATTCCGGTGATAGGAGCGGCGGTGGGCCGCAGGGGAGGGGTGCCGGCCCAGGCGCTAGGGCAGCGGGCCCGCTGTCCAGAGTGTGAGTGCACACGGGTGGTGTGTGCCAGCCCTGCCAGTTTGCACGCTGGGCGCAGGGCTGACTGTGGCCGGAACAGAGAAGAAAAACTGAGACGCAGGGTCAGGGAAGCAGGGGGCGGCCTCCCTGCGGGCCCTGACCCCAGGGAGGGACACTGCCGGGGCCACCTGCCTGCAGGACCGCAGCTGGGTGCAGGGGCACCAACCCGGGGGCTCACCCGCAACCCCGCCTGCAGGGGCTGAGGTCGCAGGCGCAGAGCCAGGGGTGCATCCGGTCCGTGGCTCCCGTGGCAGGAGCTACAGCAAGGCCCCTCGTGGGCTACCAGGCCCCGCACCCTCCATCCCCTCTGCGGTGGGGATCTCTTCCCCAGGCAAGGCCCCCACTACACATGCCGCCCAAGCACTGGTCGGAGAGGGAGGCCGTCCAGAGCCCCATTGGAGACCACCTACTCAGCCCTCAACCCCCTTCCCTGCTCCCTGCCTCCTGCTCCTGTGCAGCGTTTGGTGCTGACGCTGAGGGGCAAGTAATGACGGGCAGGTAATTTACGCTTCCCATCCTAACTCCCGCCCCGGTGTTCCCACACTGCCCCCCTCCCACTGAGCGCAGGCCCTCACCACGTTTGTACAATGTATCACCCGGGCCAGGAGTTCTCAGCCGGAGACACAATGTTATTGTTTTCGCTTCATTGTTGCTTTTTCTTCCCACCTGGCCGCACTGACGGCTCTGACAAGTCCTGCAGATGGAACCTCCCAGCTGGGCGGTAGGCAGTTCCTCTTTCCCAGGGCCGGCTCCTGCCACCCCGCCCGGCCACTGCCAGCCCCCAGGGACGGAGCACAGGTGAACGGAGGGTGCGAGCAGATTCGTCTTCCTAGCTGTGTCCGTCTCGGGGTCGGCGTGCAGGGATCCGAGCTGCGCCAGGCCGGGAACCCTGTCCTTCGAGGGGGAGCAAGGACCCAGGGCAGCTACGGCTGGAACAGCGTGAGGGTCCAGGCAACATGCGTCCCCCAGCCGGGTAGATGTGGAGTTCAGAGATCCGCTGAGCAGGAAGAACTTGAACCCCAGCAGCCAAGGGTCGAAGCCCCGCTGCCCCCCGCCCCCAACCAGGGCATGTGTGCCAAGGGACCACATGGATCCAGGGAAGCCCCGAGCATCAGGCGCCACTGCCCTGTCTAGCCGACACTTTCTTTCGGTCACCTCCAGGTCACCGTGCTGCTAAGTGGCTGTCGGAGGAATCCCAACACCATTAGAAGTTTCCTGCCATTCTCTCCACGGGCACACGCCTTCTCCTCATTCCCAGGCCCCCGCCACAGGCCCCGGGGCCGTCTCGCACGCGCCTGTGTCCCCAGGTCACATCCAAACGACGCTTCACCGTGGCTAGTGGACAGGGGCCACCCCTGCCCTGCCCCAGCCTGACCACCTCTTGGTGTCCCTTGGCCGCAGAGAGGGGCTGGGTCTCCGGGCTCAGCTGTCACACGGGGTGCTACTTCATTGGGTGTCTTCCCAACAAGCCCCGAGCCCCCTGCAGGGAACCTGGGAGAAGTGAGGGCTCTTTATTCTCGGAACCCGCCCCTGGGGCCATCCTCATAATCCCCGTCCCTCTGTCTGTCCTCACAGCTGAGAGCACAGAGGGCCCTCTGGTTCCCCGCGAGGGCCTGCACTTGTGGAGCTTATTCGCACGCAGGCAGACGCTGCCCCGCGGAGCCTGCTGGGCAGTCGCCGCAGACATGGTGACGTCCCCGCGTGGGGGCCTTGCCAGCTTCCCACGGGTGTGGGGTTTCCTTGGGAACCTCGCGTGGCTCGATCTCCTCCGACAGAGGAAGCAAGGACGCCCACGAGACTGTCACTCAGCCTTCACTGGTCCTGCGACCTCAGCCGACCCTCAGAGGCTCAGAGCGGAATGGGAACAGGGGAGCCCCGCCGCCCTCGGGACGCAGGTTCCCGTGTGTCAGCCACCCCGCTGCTGTGACCTCAGACGTGACCCCGTGTGGCACCCCCACACAGGGCGAGATCCCAGGCTCCTGCCCAGCGCCCTCCGTGGACCCCCACGCCCACCCCTCGCAGCTGGCAACCCAGACTCGGGGGCCACCCAAGCGTCCCGAGCGGCCAGACTACAGGGCTCTTCCCGGACCCCTGAAACAGATAAAAGCCAAGTACATCAGTAAGGAGTCCTGCCCTAAAACAGAATTTTAAAAACAAGCAACCACGAAAACCCAAGTTCCACGTTCCGAATGCGTGCTGTGACCTTGCCCGTGGAGACCTCCCATGGGATCCCGTCCCAGTGGGGATCCTGACTGTGGTCATCCTGTCCCATGTCTCCTGGCAGATGTGACAACCTACACGTCCAAAGCTAGGCCCAGGGGCTGAGAGCCCCCCCGCCTGGGGAGGGGGGCAGCCAAGACCCACCCTGAGCTGAGGGTTGCCTGGTGAGCCCCGGCCCCACCTGCCGCATCCCCACACCAGCCGCTGGCTGGGACGGGGCAGCCTCGTCCTTCCCGGGCCGAGAGCAGGCAGAGCTCAGCTCAGACTGAGCAGGCAGGAGACGGGTCCCAGATTGCCCTGGCACCTTCCTTGGCCTCGGCTCCTCCTGCCCAGCCCGGGATGGTCACTCCCAGAGCTGGGAGGAACCAAGGGCCTCGGGACCCCACCCCGGGGTGCAGAGCATTCACGGTCCTGGGATGGCTGCTGGACAGGCCTGGACCTGCAGCTGGCTCCCGTCCCCCAGCCCCACGCCCTGCACCCATGTCCCCTCCTGGGTGGAGAGACAAGCCTCCCCCCACTGACCCTGGGGACGGGGACACAGGCCTGGCCCCACTGCCTCCCCTGCCCCCCATTATTATGTCAGGACTGCTGGAGCCATGGGGCCCCCCTCAGCAGGTCTGGGGAGCCCTGCCCCCACCGGGCGGAAACGGGAACCTGGCTTTGAAGTCTGCCCTGCACCCACTCAAGAGGCCCCTTTGTTCTCCCAGACGCCAGCCCCCCCACCCCACCCCCGAGAGCTGAGAGCCCTACACGCCAGCGCTGCGATCAGACCTCAGAGAGAAGGGCAGCTGTCCGGGGGCGGCGCCCCCAGCCCGGGCGGCTGGCCTGCATCCACCCTGCCCCCAGCCCCCACGGTCCCTCCAGCCCGCGGCCTGAGCGGCTTCCTTCTCCTCCATCCTCCACTCCCTTCCGGGAGAGAATTGTTCATTTCCTCTCCTGAGCAAACACCCCCATGCCCTGTCCTCTCCTCTTCTCCCCTGCAGTTCACACAAGGTCCCCTTCGGCCCCCACGCTTTCTGTGTGAGGAGGGACCCAGGGGCCCCGAGGTCACGCTGCGATGCCACCCCTGAAGTCTGTGTCCCATCCCAGTCACAGATGGCCCACTGAGGGTAACCCCTGGGTGTGGGACGTGAGACCCCAGCCACCCCTCATGTCACGGGAGGCCACGTCGCTGCTCCAGGGGACACGAGACCTCGGCCGACCTCTCAGGGGAGGGACGCAGACTCCGAAGTCCCCGCCAGCCTCTCCAGCCCTCCGCCCCCGTGAGCCCCATCCTGGCACGAAGCAGAGGCTTCCCAGCAGCCGGCCAGGACCAGATGCCCCGATTCCAGCACTGACCCGCTCACCAGGACACGCTCTCTGGGGCAGCAGCAGTCCCTTCAAGGGAGGACAGGCAGGCTGAGGCCCAGGGCAGCGGGGGAGGCAGGGCCGGGCGGCTCTCCTGCTCCCACCGAGGCCGGGGCCGGCGCCCAGCCCGGCCTTTCTAGGAACCAAGTGGTGCCGGGCAGCAGGGGCGGGGGTGTGGCGGGGCAGGCGGGTGAGGGGTCACACTCCATGACCCTGACCCCGAGCCCAGGCTCACAGGCGCCTGAGACCCCCCTGGGTGGCTCTCCCTCCTGGCCCTGCCAGCACCAGCACGGGGGACATCCTGGTTCCTTTTCTCTTGTATCGCTTTGTCCTAGCAGCCTTCGGTGACACGCCGGCGGGATGTGTGGTCCTGGATGTTGCTCCTCCTGTGACAGGTCCCACCAGGAGCAGGCCATGGGGGCAGGGCTGCGTCCCACGGCAGCTGGGAGGGACGCCCCGGGACACACACAGCCTCTTTGAGGGAGACTCAGCGTCTGCAGGTGACAGGGGTGGGCGGGGACACTCACCGGAGAGGCAGCCCTGGGCGCCCGGCTGCTGGCTCCACCCCGGGCAGCACCGGAGCACGGTCCGGGTCTCCGTGGCGTACACCTGCCGGTAGCTGGTGTAGTAGCTGGTTCTAGGGGAGAGGGGGAAGGGAAGCGCTGACAGGACGGCATTGTACCCACAGCTTCAGCGCTCGCTGTCCCCTGACCTCAGGTCGGTCCTCTGTTGTCCCCGTCACAAAGCTGAGCATGAGGCTCGGAGGTGCCCGGGTGCACGCCGCCCCGGAACCAGCGACAGGCCTCCTGCGGTGCTCGGTCCCAGGACCACCGTGCACCGCCCCCCCCACCCTGCCCCCCAGCAGCCTGGCTCCCACTGGCTCAGGACCGGCACTGGCTGTTGTCACCCAGACAGTCCTGGAGGGCCAGGGGCATCAGACTCCAAGTGCCTGGCCGAGGAGCAGGACTGGCTGCCAGATGGACCCCGTGGGCTCCGGACGCCCAGTGCGGGGCAGGCCGTGCCGTGGGTGAGACCTGCTCAGGCCCCAGGCCCACCCGGGCACCAAGGAACTGGACGTGGGCCCGCCCTGGAGCGTCCATGAGGAGGGGTCCCTCCCCCTCCCAAGGTGAGTAGTGCTGAGCCGGGGGGGCGGGGGGAGCAGCCCAGGGGACTGGAGGACCCAAGCACATTCAGTACTCGGCGCTGAGGGCAGAGGGGCGCAGGCCAGGGGGCTCCCGGAGAGGGCAGCCTGCGGGTCGGGGCGTTTCATGACTGGTTCCCGCTTAGACGGGACAGTGTGGCCCCCGCAAAGGCTGAGAGCAGGGCCCACCCAGCAGCTGGGCTGCAGGAGGTGGGCAGCCCCATCCGAGCAGCCTGGGGCCGGGCTCAGGGAGCAGCCAGAGGAAGGCGGTGCCCAAGCCCGAGCTCCCCGGCATCCCCAGCAGGATGGACAGAGCTCCTGTCCCCTCCCCACACCTGGAAACGGCCCCAGACCACCCGCACCCAGAGGCCCCTGGCAGCCCAGGCGCTCGGGGCGCCCTCTGTGGGGCGGTCTGCCCCGCCCCGCCCCGCCCCATCCCTCCTGGCATCCACAGCCCCACAGCCCGCAGGGCGGTCCTGGTGCAGCAGCCAGCAAGGAGCCCCCTCCCCCAGCCCCAGGGTTCACCGTGCAGCCACGGACCAGGCGCCAGCGTGGGAGGCGGGGAGTGCCTGGTCCGCACATTCCCCACGGCACCCCACTCAGCTACGCCCTGCACCCTGGTGCCCCCACAGCCTAGCTCCTCCTCAGCTGGGCCGCAGGTGTGTGGGAAGCGTCCCTGCCCACCCAGATGGCGGGTTCCAGCAGCCCGGCCGTACCCCTCCCCCGCCCAAACACCCGGCACCCTCCCTGGTGACAGCAACACGGACACCTGCCTGCCCACACCCCTGCCTGTCCTGCCTGTGCAGGCTGCACGGCCCCCCCAATGCCCGGGACCCTCGCACCTGGGCTGCACCCTCATCTGCAGAGAGGATCTTCACAGGCATCCTCAAGACAAATGAAGCCACCCTGCCTGAGAGGGGCCCTGAATTCAACAACTGGGGTCCTTGCGAGAAGAGGGAAGTCTGGGCACAGACGCGGGGACGACACAGGGACAGTGGAGGGACAACGGAGGCTGGCACGGCGCAGCTACCAGCCCAGGACCTCGGCCGATGGACCCCATCGCTGGATGCTGTGAGAGCCTCCAGGAGGAAACCCCTCCGCCTACGCCGACCGGGCTGCTGGCTGCCGGGACAGAGGGTCTGGCTGTTGTTGGAACCGCCCCGTCTAGAGGAGGGGGCTGGCCCGGCCACCCTGGGGCTTTCAGGCACAGTGACCCCCGCCCCAGCCCCCTCTGCCGTCTGTAGGAACCAGACCCAGGCCCAGCCAACACCACTGGGTCAAGGACCCTTGAGCTGCTGCAAGTGGCCGTCCGTCTCCAGGAAACGAAAGGCCCTCCCGGTGTGCTGGGGCCCGGCGCTCCGAGCTGTGGGAGACCGAAGCAGCCGGCGGCACCTCCGGGAAGTGGGGTGCTGCATGCACTGCGCACAGCGGTCGGGGGGCTCCGCAAACGCCGTCTTGGCAGGACATGAAACCGCCGTCCTGCCTGCCTGCAGAGAAGCCGCCGCCGCGGGGACAGCGTTTGGCAGCGCGAGGGCTTGGACCTGTCCCTCGTAAATATTTACGCCTCTCCGGGGCTACGTGCAGTTCCTCGCAGTCACTGGAAGCCCGGGTGACCCGGCCCAGCTGCCCCCCGCCCGTGCCCCACAAAGTCGGAGGCCCTGGGAGACAGCCGGCCAGCCTGCAGCTCCCGGGGCACCCTGAGAGCGGACCCTCACTCCCCCGCAGCTCACACGGACACTTCAGAGGGATGGCACCTACCAGCGGGAACTGGTTCACAGCAGGGCCACTGTCACAGGAAGACGGGGCTGCCAGGCCAGTGCCCAGCCCTCCGCCCCTGCAGCCACCACCCAGGAGCCCAGGCCACAGCACAGCAGGGTCTTGGGGTGGGGGGCGCGCCTGCTGGCAGGGCACACCCATGGGCTCTGAGCTCCAAGCAGCCCCTTCCTTCCTTCCTTCATTCCTTTCCTCCCCCCACTTTAACCCCCCCCTCCCTCCTTCCTGCCTTCCTTCCTGCGAGTACAGTGCTCCCTAAGGAGGCAGGCAGACCCCAGGGCAGCCTGTGCCGGCTGGCTGGCGGGTCTGCGGAGAAACAGCCGTGATGTGCTAGAAGTGACGTGGAGGAGGAGGACTGGACGCTCTTCTGGGCCCAAGGGTGATGGGAGGGCAGGGGACTTGTCCCAAGGTCCTGAAGGAGGAACTGGCAGGGCCACTGGAGGGCCATCTAGACAAGGCATTTGGGGGAACCTCCCCCGTGGGGACAGTGATCTCAGCTCAGGAGTCGTGGGAGGGGACAGGACACGTTAACATCCCAGGAGCCCTCTGGAAGGGTGGCCAGGCTGGGCCCCCAAAACATGCAGCATCGGTTCGAGGAGAGCTCACAGGACACCTGATGGCGGGAGCCCAGAGGTGGGAGATGACCCCGCTCGCCTGCAGCAGGTGCTGGGGCTGGGACCGCCCCGCGAGAAGCTGAGGTGGGCCCGGCTCCACTCCAGAGCCAGGCCGGCCCGCAGCTGCACCCGCCCCACAGGCCGGGGACCCTAATGGTGTCACGTGGCTGGGGGACAGCCTGGTGGCCTAGAGCCGAGAGGTGCAAGCAAAGGAGCCTGCTTCGCCTCCTGAGCCTTCCCAGGAAACCCCAACAAGGAGCGAGGACCCGCCTTGGCCGCCAGCACGGCAGATGCGGAGCCGCCGCGGCCCCAGCAGCGTGCGTGGGGCAGTGGGGCCTCCCAGACAGGGGCTCTCCTCCAGCTGCCCAGACGCCCGGCACAGGCCAAGGCCCCCGGCCACTTGGGAAACGCCGTTCCCGCTGGCCCAGCTGGAGTCGAGAGAGTGCCAGGGAAGGCGGGACAGCCGCCCCCACAGCAGCCCCTCAGCACACAGCCGGCCCGGGGCCCAGGGCTCCGGCTGCTCCCAGAGTCACGCCCTTCGCACCCCCAGCTGCTGGGGGGCAGGGGGGCAGCTAATATGACCTCATCCCGTCTTGCAAATACATGCACATTTGCCACGTGTGGCGGTGGGAGGACACCACTGGAAGGACACGCTGGAAGGACACGCTGCGTACAAAGCGCCCACCTCGGGGTGGGCGGGGGAACACGGGAAGCTGGAGCTCTTCCCTCGTGGGTGGGCCGCCCCGCACCGGAGGGTGTCTGGGTGCCTCTCGGACTGCACTTCCGGCGGCTGCAGCCGTCTGCTCTCCCAGCTCACCTGTCGCAGGCGACCTGTCACAGCACACTGCTGGGTCCCCGGGGAGGGGGGCCGCCAGCTGTCCCCGCTGCTGAGAACCACTGTCAGAGCTTAACCACACCTCCTGGCCTCCACTTTCAACACACAGCACAGCCCAGCAAACAGTTGCCAGGAGAACAGCACCCCCAAAGGCAGAAGACAGGTGCCCCGGAGCTCCCGGAGCAGGCCCAGCAGGCCCACGCCCCCCACGGAAGGCCCGCACAGGTGACTCCCCCAAGATCTCGCTGAGAGGCTGGGCACCACACCCACCTTGAGGACTTGGTGCCACCTTCCCCCGACCTGGCCAGGGCAGCCTCCAGCTTCCAGGCTGGGGAGTTGCCTGAGCAGAGGCACCCCCCCCACCACCACCACCACAGCTCTGCAGTCGGGCAGGCAGTCGGGCAGATTCCGACGTGAGTGCGAAGGGGAGGTTTGCAAAAACACTCCCTGTGTTTGGTTTTGAAATAAAATCTTGAGCAATAAAAGGTCTCACACGGGCCTGGGCACGAGGCCCAGGGGTCAGGCGGTGGCAGGCTCCAGCCGGGAGCTCACAGGGTGGGCGCCTGGCGTTTCACCCCTCGTGTGGCCAGCAAACACCCACCCCGCAGGGTCCCTGCCTCCCCCAAGGGGTCTTCCCACTCAGAGACCCCATCTTTTCCCCACAGGGGGGCCGCCTCCCTGCCGGGTCCCCGCCCCAGCTGCCCACAAAGGCCGTAGGCGCCAGCTGAGCAGAATGGCTCTGTCTCAGCCTCAGGGGACCTCCCCTGCACGGGGTGTGACAGGCCAGTCCCCCATCAGATGAGGGGCTGCAGGTCAGGGGTACAGGCGGCCCTGACACAAGGACGCCCCCCCCCCCAGCCCAGCCGCCCTGCTCCCAGGCCTGAGCACAGCCCCTGCTCCCACACTCGAGCCACGTACCTCCGCTCGTGGCTGACGCACCACGCCTGCCGCCCGCAGCCTGGCTTCCACACGGGCACCGTCCGGCTGAAGGCCCGCACGCAGGGCTGGCGGCGTCCCACCAGGGTCAGCTCCTGCTCCGCACACACGTGGGGCCTGGGGCGGAGGACAGCCGGTCAGCGCGCTCGCCGCCCACAGCCACGGCCCACAGCCGCCAGCCCGCCCCAGCGTCCTCAGCGTCAGCGGGAGCAGGGACAGGGCTGACTGGAGTCCACCTGACTCGGACCCTAGGTCCCTCCGCCCCGGGCCCCGGCCTCCGAGGTGTCCCCGGAGCTGGTCACGCTGGGGCGTGAGGCTGAGTGGGACCAGCAGAGCCAGCAAGATGTGGATGAGTGAGGACATCCAGGGAGTGTGGCGCAGGGTGGGTGGGGGGAACGGGAACAGCACGGGGGGCAGGGCCGCTGCCTCTCCTGGCGACCACCGTCCCATGCAGTCCGAGGCTCCAGCACCGGTGAGTGTTTGGGCAACGTGCCCACTGGGGACGGAGGTGGAGGTGATGGGGACAGGAGAGCCCTGCCTGCCCTGAAGGGCGGCACAGGCCACGCAGGGCGCTGCGGTTCAGGCACAGCGTGGGGAGGGAAGCCGAGGCCTCACTGCCTGGGGAAGTTCTCAGAGCCAGAGGCTTCCTTGGGGCCTCCGAGAAAGACACCTCCTCCGGCGCGCAGCCAGGCTCTGGCCCACCCGGAGGGGCCTGCTGTCCTGTCTGGGGGAGCCGAGGGCCGGCCGGCGGGCCCAGGGCCCCTCCTCCACTCCCACCTGAGTCCCCAGAGCTGCCAGATGACATGGCATGGCCCCCGGCTGCCTTTACCTGCAGCCATCTGGCCTCATCACCACCCTCCCGCCCCGCAGCTGGCCTGCTGGCTGCCTGGCGCTCCCTGGATCGGCGCTCCAGACTCCGGCCCGCTCTGTCCAGCCGCCTGGGCTCAAGGCCAGCCACACATGTGCGCACGCACACATGCAAACATATGCAAATGCAGGCGTTCACATGCATGCACTCACAAGTAAGCACACACACGCACACACGAGAGCACACACACGTACGCATACACGCACACTCATACTTGTCCCCTGGCTCCAGGTGGGCTTGGCCAGTGGGAAGACCCGCAGGGTACTGGAGGGCAAAGGGGCAGCGCGCAGGGAGAAAGACGCTGGGGTATTTGTCCGTCCCCCATCCCTTCCTGCCTGGCAGCTGGGCAGGGCTGTGACCCTCACCAGGAGCCCTGGGTGCTCGGGCAGTGGCCTCCAGCGGCAGCTCTCTCTGGGTTCCAGGCAAAGGGCCCCCTGTGCCCGTCACCCCAGGGGGGAGTCGCCGCCCCACTGACCCTCGCTGGGCCCCAGCCCACCGGGAGGGAGAGGGCTCCGCACTGGCCGAGCAGACAGCGGCGAAGGGGAAAGGAGCCAGCGAGCAGAGGGGCCGGTGGTGCTGTTGGTGGCAGCTGGTGTCACCATCAGTGCTGGGGCCCACGGCTGGGGACAGGCCCAGGCACCTTGGTGCTGTCTGCATGCTGACGTCAGCCCAAATGAGCCCCTACAGGTGGTCCATCATCTTTGCTCCAAGTGCTCAGGCCCACGCCTGTGCCAGGAAACTGGGGGGCGGGGGGGGCACAGCAGGGGGCTCAGACCAACAACCTCTGAGCCTCCTGGCTGCAGGCCCAGCCCTGACCCTGAAACGGCGCCAGGCTGTGGGCAGCCACCATGCGACGCCGAGGAGGGCAGTAACCAGCACCGGCTTTGGCGCCGACAGCCCAGGCCTCGGGCCGCTCGCAGCCAGGGCACCGTGGACCCTTGGGGAGCAGCTGCGGGGGGCGTGGCGGAGGCTGAGGGCCTCCAGGGGGCTGCTACATCTGGAGCTCGGCACAGGCTCGGCTCGGGGACAGCCCCCGCTTGCCTGGGTCCCAGGGTCCCAGCGCCCCTGGGACGTCACCACCACACCCTCAAGCTGACTCCAGCTCAGGACACAGGATATGCCAACATCGGGGTCTCAGGGAGGTGACACCGCCGAGCACAGGTTCTGGGGTGCAGGGACCTGGCACTGTCACCAGGCAGCGGGAGGAAAAGTGCCCCTCAGGGGTGAGGAGGAGTCCCAGGGGGGCTGGGGGCTGCCATCTGGAAGTTGTCTTCCTTCCAGCCCTCCACAAACCTCAGCCATGTGGGCAGCTGCTTGTCCCGTCTCGAGATGGCCACACCAAGGGTCCCAGCAGCCCCTCAAGCACGCCCACTCTGGCCACCCTCCCACCCCCTGATCACGTGTCCCTACCCCCCATAGGCACCTGCCTGACTCTGGTCCCCAGAACGCCTCTCCAGGCCTGCGGGTCCCCAGCCCCTCTGCATGTCCCTGAAAATGGGGAGCCTCAGAACTGGGTGGCTCCTGACCCCACTGCAGGGAGGAGAGAGGAGCCCTGGGTTGCTTTTCCCTCCAGGAAGCTCCTGGCCCCCATGTGGGCAGATGGAGGGAGAGGGGTGGGGAGGGCGGAGGAGGGGCCGGAGACTGGGCTCCCATCCCAAGCACATCCAAGGCACACCTGCCAGACTCACGGGGTCAGTCAGGCAGGAGGAAAGCGCAGGGAAGGCGGTCTCCGACCAAGTGAACCCAGCTCTGTGGGAGGGGACCCTCCAGGCAGAACAGGGCTCCTGGAGGCTGGTGACCTTTGCCCAGAGCCAGAGGGCACGAGATTTGTCCCTCTGGGGTGCGTGGTTCCAGGTCCCTAGACCGCAGGGTGAAGGTGTCCCACAGCTAGTTCCCCTGGCTGCACAGCCCTCACCAGGAGGACAGCTGGGTGGCTGAGAAGTGTCTCCAACAGGTCTGTATCCGCAGGCCCTGTTCTGACCCTCACGGCTGGCCTCTGAGCCTGCCTCCCGGCCTGGGCGCAGCCGGTGCGGGGAAGCTCAGTGCCAGCCCTGGGGCCACAAGGGTCTGAGGGGCACCCCAAGAGCTACTTGTGAGACCGGACTTGGGCTTGGAGGGCCCGTCCCTCCCTGGACAGGCAGGGTCAATGTCACCAGCTGACTGGCTGTCTTCCCAGCACGGCTGGCTGTCGGAGGAACTGCAGCCCCTGGGGAAGCAGATGTCTCCTCTGACCCTGCGACCTCTGACCCCAGCTGGCCAGAGCTCCAGCACGTGGGGACATTGTCTCCCGTCCCCAGACCCTGCTCCCACTGCCTGGCCAGCAGGAGCCAAAGCTCCCCCAGGTCCCCAACGGCCCCGGAAGGTCAGGAAAGTGGCCAGACACGATGGGGCTGCCCATGCAGGTCAGAGGGGCAGGGAAGGCAAGACCTCCAAGGACAAAGCGTTTTCTGGGACCCTTGCAGCCCGCCCCTTGCCCCTCTGCCCCCACCAAGCTTCTGCTCAGCAGAACAAGCTATCCACACAGAAACCTCCCCAGGGTGGAGCAGGAAGGACACTGTCCTCGTCCGGCTGCCAGCCCTGCCCACCGCGACCCACGGCGGGTCAGACGGGCCAGGTGCCCAGGAGGCAGAAGGACGGCGGAAGGCGTGCTTGTGGGCACCAGCAAACTCAACTCAGCGTTGGCGGGGCGATCTGAGAACCAAGCCTGGAGTGGCCGTCCCCAGAGCCAGGTGCGGGGCAGCCCAGCCTGCCTGGTGGGAGGCCCCCGAGGAAACCAGGGTCTATAGCCCAGAAGGAGAGAGTGGAGGACTTGGGGAAGTGTGAAGCTGGAGGGGTCTGAGGTCTCCTGCAGTCCATTCGCCCCCCCCCCCCCCGCTGGACAGGATTTCCCAGTTGCTGGGGGCTTCCCGGGGCCCGAGGTGAGCAGGTGACCTCACCTCAGGGAAGGGGGCCCAGGAAGGGTGACTTGAGGTCTCCACAGAGCGGGCAGAGCCCACGGAGGCTGCCCACCCTGACCAGCACCTGGAATCCCCAGGAGCAGGCAGGCAAGCTGCCCCTGCCACCGTGGGGGCCCCCTCCGAGGCCTCCGCTCCCTTGGACCCTCTCAGCACTGGGGCGGCAGGAAAGGGGACCGTCCAGCGGACGTTCTGTGCAGTGTTGGGACTTGGGCTGCTCACATGTGCAGACACAAAGGCCCCCAACCCAGAGGCCGTGCTCCTTTGAAGAGGCCACAAGGAATCTTCCTTCCCGGAGCAAAGCAGGATCCAGGGAGGAGCCCTGGGGGTGCGGACATGCCCTGCCCCTGCTCCACCTGGAAACCTGTGCTGCCCGGGGACGCGCTGGACAGGAGGGCCTCGCCCCACGCCTGGACCGCCGGCCCGCCCCTCTGCAGCCCCTCGGCAGCCTTCCCAGGCTTGGGGGGCCCAGCACTCTGCCGCCAGCGCAACAGTGGGGGCGGCGGCGGGCTCCCCTCCCCCTCCTCCGGATCGGCTCACTCGGGCACCAGTTCCCCTTCGAGGCCAACAGAAGGATCGATTTGCTGTTTCAGAGAGACCGCTAAGCGGCCGGCAGGGAGTCATCTTTCAGAATTAAGTCCCTCTCAGCGGGCTCCGTGACCCTGTCTTCCTGCGCATTCTGGTGCTGAATTCCTCCTCCCGTCTCTCAGCCCCAGAGCGCACGTGTTTAACACATAAACCAACTCTGCGCGGCCCCCTGTCTGGGCACAGCCCGCCCCTGCACAGGCCCCCAGGCCCCGGGAGACAGGCTCTGGAAGGAAGTGGAAACCGGCCGCTTCCTTCTGCCTTCTCCAAGCCGGGCTCCCTGGGCGGACCCTGCCTGGCGAGGACCCAGATTCCCTCACCTCGGGTCCGGAGCGCAGCATCCGCCTTCGCCTGCAGCCCCCATTACAGAGGGAAGGGAGACGAGCAAGGGGAAGGGGGGAGGCCGAGGAAGGGCCCCCGCCCCAGCCCCGGAACCTTGTCTCAGCCTCCTCCCACCCCCCAAGTTACGGCACAGAGCCCACTGTTCTCGGGGCCCCGGGGACAAAGCCTCCGGGGGGCCGGGTCTCCGGACGTCCGGCCGAGCCCTCCCGCTCCCGCTACTCACATGCGGGGCTGCAGGCGGGGCAGGGCGCCGGCGCCCGCGGGCACGGCGGGGAGCAGCAGCACCAGGACCAGGGCCATCGCGCGTCCCGCCGCTGCCGCCTCCAGAAGGACAGGCATCGCGCCCGCGGCCCCGTGCCGGGTCCCTCCTTCGGTGCCCAGCTCACAGGCAGCCCGGGTGAGCCCTCGGAGCCGCCGCCTCCACGTGCGCCATGGCCTGGCGCGGGGGAACAAGGAGCGCAGCCACAGGGGACCGCAGCGGAGCCGGCGAGGACGAGGTCGCTGCAGGTGCCGGAGGTCTGGCTTCCGCCCGCTCCCGAGAGGCAGCGGAGACTTGCGCGCCGGGGTCCACCCAAGCACCGTGAGCCCTGCGCGCGCCCAGCCCCGCGCGCTACTGGCCAGCCCGCCTTCGCCCCGCCCCCCGTCTGGACCCCAGACCCGACTCCGCCCACAGCCACGCCCCCGGCACGCCCCGGCCTGCCCTATTCCCGGCCCACCCGGGCTCCCAGCCCCGCCCACCGCCCAGCTCGGGTCCTCACCCCAGCACCCCGTCCTGGCCAGGCCCGCGCAGCCCCTTCACGCTACCGGCTCTTCTCCGGCTGAAATTCCCCGGTCCCGTGAGATCTGAGGGACCAACCACGGTGGGGCGGACCGCCAGGGGTCACGCCCCTCACCCTGGGCAACGGCTGCTCTTTGCAGACCCCGGACCCCAGCCCGGTCCTCGGGGCAGCCTTCAGCCCTCCGTCCCTCTTAGGTCCCAGGAGAAACCGGCCTGGGCTCTCCTCCCCGCGGGTGCTCCGTGCACCGGCACGCCTGGCACCCATCGCCTGCGGCCTGGGCCGGGGCACCCTGCTCTGCCGCTGCTCCCCCGCGCGGCCTAGGGCAGGACCCTCTTTCCAACCCAGCTTTGGTTTGGAATTCACTTCCCGCAGGGTGAGCACCAGGCGTTCCAGGGTCCCTGGGGTGGGACAATCCCCTCGGAAAGTTTTTGAAGAGCGGAGGGAGATGCAGCCTGGGTGGGGCCAGATGGGAGACCAGAAGTTGGGCACCCCTTGAGTCAGAGGCAGGTGCGTGGAGCCCGAGCCTCCGCCAGGCCCAGCCACAGGTCCCTCG
>PVKU01015624.1:0-17553 GCA_004027475.1 Anoura caudifer | reverse complement strand
CAAGGGAAGAATCCACCAAGAAGACATAAACATTGTAAATATATGTGCAACCAACATAGGAGCACCCAAATAAAATCTAGATAAAGAAAATCTTAGAGGACTTCAAGAAAGATATTGACAGGAATACAATTATAGTAGGAGATTTTAACACCCCACTGTCAAAAATGGACAGATCTTCCAAACAAAATATCAACAAAGATATTGTGGCATTGAACAACACTCTAGATGAAATGGACTTAACAGATATATATAGAGCCCTTCATCCCAAATAAACTAAATAAACATTCTTTTCAAATGCACATGGAACATTTTCAAAGATAGACCACATGATAGGACAAAAAACAAGCCTCAACAAATTCAAGAAAATTGAAATCATACCAAGCATTTTCTCCAACCACAAGTGACTGAATTTAGAAATCAACCCCAAGGGGAAAAACCCAAAACCCTCAAAATCATGGAAATTGAATAGCATGTTATTAAACAATGAATGGGTCAAGAATGAAATTAGGGAAGAAATCGAAAAGTTTCCGGAAATGAATGAAAATGAACTCACAACAACCCAAAACTTATGGGACACTGCGAATGCAGTCCTGAGAGGGAAGTTCATAGTGATACAGGCCTACCTAAAAAAGATAGAAACATTTCAAACAAACTACAAGAACCTGAAAAACAACAAGACAGCCCAGAGCAAGTAGAAGGAAGGAAATAACTAAGATTAGAGCAGAATTAAATGACAAAGAGACTAAAAGCATAATTCTAAGGATCAATGAATACAGGGGCTGGTTCTTTGAAAAGATAAACAAAATCCACAACCCTTTAAGCAGGCTCATCAAGAAAAAAAGAGAGAAGACCCAAATAAACACAATCAGAAATGAAAGAGGAGAGATTACAACTGACACCACAGAAATACAAAGGATTGTAAGAAATTACTATGAAGAACTGTATGCCAAGAAATTTGAAAACCTAGGCGAAATGGACAAATTTCGAGAAAAATATAATCTCCCAAAACTCAATGAAGAAGAAGCAGAAAGGCTGAACAGACCAATAACAGCAGATGAAATAGAAGCTGCAATCAAAAAACTCCCAACACACAAAAGGGACCAGGTGGTTTCACAGGAGAATTCTACAAGCATTTAAGGAAGAGCTAACTTTTATCCTTCACAGACTATTCCAAATAAACCAAAATGATGGAAGACTCCCAAACTCTTTTTATAAAGCCAGCATCATCCTGATCCCAAAAACAGATAAAGACACAACAAAGAAAGAAAACTTCAGGCCCATATCGCTGATGAACATAGATGCTAAAATCCTCAACAGATATTGTCAAACCACATCCAACAATACATTAAAAAGATCATACAACATGACCAAGTGGGATTCATCCCAGGGATCAAGGATGGTTGAACATTCGCAGATTAGTAAATGTAATACCTCACATAAACAAAAGCAAAGACAAAAATCACATGATCATATCAATAGATGCAGAAAAAGCATTTGATAAGGTACAACACCCATTTATGATAAAAACACTCAGCAAAGTGGGAATAGAGGGAGCATTCCTCAACATAATAAAGGCAATATATGAGAGACCAACAGCCAACATCATACTCAACAGGCAAAAACTAAAATCTTTTCCACCAAGATCAGGAACAAGACAGAAAGTCCACTTTCACCACTTCTATTCAATATAGTATTGGAAGTATTGGCCACAGCAATTAGACAAGAAAAGGAAATAAAAGGCATCCAGATTGGAAAGGAGAAAACAAAACTATCATTGTTTGCAGATGATATAACAGTGTACATAGAAAATCCTATAGACTCGGACAAAAAGCTGCTAGACCTAATAAATGAATTTGGCCAAACAGCCGGAAACAAAGTTAATATCCAGAAATCAAAGGCATTTTTGTATACTAACATTGAAACAGCAGAAGCAGAAATCAAGAAAAAAAATCCCATTAGTTATAGCAAAAAGAAAAATAAAATGCCTAGGAATAAACCTATCCCAGGATGTAAAAAAACTGTCTGCAGAAAACTACACAACACTGAAGAAAAAAATCAAGGAAGACACAAACACACGGAAACATATACCATGTTCATGGATTGGAAGAATCAACATCATCAAAATATCGATACTACCCAAAGCAATTTACAAATTCGGTGTAAAACCTACTAAAGTACCAATGACATATTTCACAGACATAGAACAAACACTTCAAAAATTTATATAGAACCATAAATGACCCTGAATAGCTGCAGCAATTTTGAGAAAGAAAAGCAAAGTAGGAGGGGTCACAATACCTGATACCAAACTGTTCTACAAGGCTACTGTAATCAAAACAGCCTGGTACTGGCATAAAAACAGGCACGTGGACCAGTGGAAACAGGCACATGGAACAGAGAGCCCAGAAATAAAGCCAAGTCTCTACAGTCAATTAATATTTGACAAAGGGGGCAGCAACATAAAATGGAGTAAAAATAGCCTCTTCAACAAGTGGTGTTGGGAGAACTGGACAGCAACGTGCACAAAAGTGAAACTCGAGCACCAACTTACACCATACACAAAAATATATTCAACGTGGATAAAAGATTTAAATATAAGCCATGACACTATTAAAATTGTAGAGGTAGGTGCCCTGGCTGGTGCAGCTCAGTGGATTGAGTGTGGGCCTGTCAACCAAAGGATCACGGTTCGATTCCCAGTCAGGGCACATGCCTGGGTTGCAGGCAATTTCTAGTCAAGGGACGCACGAGAGGCAACCATACACTGATATTTCTCTCCCTCTCTCCTTCCCTTCCCCTCTAAAGATAAATAAATAAAATGTTTTAAAATTTTTTAAAGAGTCCTAGAGGAGAACATAGGCAGGAAAAATCTCAGATATTTCATGCAGTAACATTTTTACTGATATGTCCCCTAAAGCAAGGGACATAAAGGAAAGAATAAACAAATGGGATCTCATCAAAATAAAAAGATTCTGCACGGCTAATGAAAACAGTATTAAACTAAAAAAGAGAACCAACTGTATGGGAAAACATATTTGCCAATCATACCTCAGACAAAGGTTTAATCTCCAAAATATATAAGGAATTTACACAAATCCACTCTAAGAAGACAAGCAACCCAATTACAAAATAGGCAAAGGACTTGAACAGACACTTCTCCAAGGAGGACATGCAGAGGATCCAGAGACACATGAAAAGATGCTCAATATCGATTGCTATCAGAGAGATGCAAATTAAAACCACAATGAGATACCACTTCACACCAGTCAGAATGGCCATCATAAACAAAGCAACAAACAACAAGTGTTGGAGAGGTTGTGGAGAAAAGGGGACCCTAGCGCACTGTTGGTGGGATTGGAGACTGGTACAACCACTATGGAAAACAGTATGGAATTTTCTAAGAAAACTAAAAATGGATCTACCTTTTGAGCCAGCAAGTCCACTGCTAGGATTATATCCTAAGAACCCTGAAACACCAATCCAAAAGAGCCTATGCATCCCAATGTTCATAGCAGCACAAGTCACAGTAACCAAGTGTTGGAAGCAACCTAGGTGCCCATCAGTAAATGAATGGATCAGGAAACTATGGTATATTTACACAATGGAATTCTATACAGCAGAAAGAAGGAGCTCCTACCCTTTGCAACAGCATGGATGGTACTGGAGAGCATCATGCTAAGTGAAATAAGCCAGGACGTGAAGGACAAATACCATATGATCTCACCTTTAACAGGAACCTAATCAACAAAACAAACAAACCAGCAAAATATAACCAAAGACACTGAAATTGAGAACAGACTGACAGTCACCAGAGGGGAGAGGGGAAGGAAGATCAGGGGAAAAGGGGAAGGGTTTACAGGAACAAGTATAAAGGACACATGGATAAAAACTAGGGGGGTGGAAATGGGAGGGAGGTGGGAAGGGCTGGGGTGGTGGGCTAGGATGGGAATAAAAGACAGAAAACTGTACAAGAACAACAATTAAAATAAATTAAACAAAAATTTAAAGAATGTACCATAGCTTTTTGATGCACTCATTCACTGATAGGCACTTAGATTGTTTCCAACACTTGACTATATAGTAAATTGTGCTACTATGAACATTGGGGTGCATAGGTTGTTTTGAATTGGTGTTTCAGGATTCTTAGGGTATAGACCCAGCAGTGGAATTGCCAGGTCAAAAGTCAATTCCATTTTTAGTTTTCTGAGGAAATTCCATACTGTTTTCTACAGTGGCTACAGCAGTCTGCATTCCCACAAACAGTGTACTAGGGTTCCCTTTACTCCACAACCTCACCAGCACTTGTTTTATGTTGATTTAGTTAAGATAGCCATTCTGACCAGTGTGAAGTGGTATCTCATTTTTGTTTTAATTTGCATCTCTCTGATGGCTAGTGATGCTGAGCATCCTTTTATATATTTCTGGGCCCTCTGTATGACCTCTTTGGAGAAGTGTCTATTCAGGTCCCTTGCCCATTTTTTAATTGGGTTGTCTTCCTGGATTGGAGTAGTGTCAGTTCTTTATATGTTTTGGAGATCAAACCCTTGTCCGAGGTATTATTTTCAAATATATTTTCCCATACAGTTGGTTCCCTTTTCATTTTGCTGATGTTTTCTTTAGCCATGTAGAAAGTTTTTGTACTTTTATTATTCTTATATATTCATATTTCATTATTCATGTATTAGAGATATGTTATTTCTTCTTATAGATACTTATGGACCATGCATATATCATTTACATACTTTAAAAGTATTTCCCAGAATCTGATTTCCTCTTTTATTTTTATTACATTTTATTTATTCAGTATTTAAAATTTTTTTTACACAGTTTTCTTTTTCTTTACTATTTCTTCCCAGATTTGCTAGACTGAATTCAATAGAGCAAAAACATCATTTATTTTTTTAAATTTTCCTTTTTAATTACAGTTGGCATTCAATATTATTTTGTATTAGTTTCAGGCATACAGTATAGTGGTTAGACAATCATATACTTTACAAAGTGTTCTCCTTTATTTCAAATACTACCCTAGCTCCACACGTAGTGATGACAATATTGTTGACTATATTCCCTGTGCTCTACTTTACATCCCCATGACTATTTTATAACTACCAATTTGTACTTAATCCTTCCATGTTTTTTACCCAGTTCCCCAAACCCCTCCCATCTAGCCGCCATCAGTCTGTTTTCTGCATTTATGAGTGTGTTTCTATTTTATTTATTTGTTTATTGCAGCATTTAGATTCCACATATAAGTGAAATCATGTGGTATTTGTCTTTGTCTGACTTATTTCATTTAGCATAATAATGTCTAGCTGTACCCATGCTGTTGCAAATGGCAAGATTTCATTCTTTTCTATTGCTAAGTAATATTCCATTGCATACATGTGCCACCGCTTCTTCATCCACTCATTTATTAAGGGATACTTGGGTTGCTTCCATATCATTGCAATTGTCAATGACATTCAATGAACACTGAGGAGCATATTGCCTTTTGAATTAGTGTTTTGTGTTATTTTGTGGTATATACCAAAAATTGGAATCACTGTGTCATAAGGCAGTTCTATTTTTATTTTTTGAGGACCACCATACTGTTTTCCATAGTGGTTGCATCAATCTGCATTCCCACCAATAGGGCATGGGGCTTCCTTTTTGCCAAATACTCACCACACTAGTCATTTATTGATTTATTGATAATAGCCATTCTGACAGGTGTGAGGTCGTATCTCTTTTCAGTTTTAATTTGTATTTCTCTGATGATAGTAACATTAAGCACCTTTTCATATGTCTACTGGCCATTTGTGTGTGTTCTTTTGGAGAAGTGTCTACTCAGGTCCTTTGCCCATGTTTTAATTGGTTTCTTTGGAGTTTTTTGGTGTTGAGTTGCATGAGTTCTTTAAAAATTCTGGGTATCAAAGTTTTATAAAACATATCATTGCTTAATATATTCTTTCATTCAGTAGGTTGTATTTTTATTTTGTTAATGTGTTCTTTGCAGTTCAAAATGGTTTAGTTTGATATAGTCCCATTTGTTTATTTCTCTTTAGTATTTTTATATGATTTTTATTGTTATTCTATTATGGTTGTCCTTTTTTACCTTAGGAAATATATCAGAAAAATATATTGCTAAGAGCAATGTCTGAAATTTTACTGCCTATGTGTTCTTCTAGGACTTTTGGAGTTTCTAAACTTGCATTTAAGTCTTTAGTCCATTTTTTGTTTATTCCTGTATCTGGTATAAAAACATGGTCTTGTTCTATGTTTTTTTGCACGTATTTATCCAATGTTCCCAACACCATTTATTGAATAGACACTCTAACCAATTTTATGTTCTTGCCTTTGTCATATATTAATTGACTATACACAGGGTCTGTCACATATAATGCCCCCTTTTTATTACAAAATCATAAGCATGTAATTCTGTAACATAATATCTCACTCAAGCACACTTTATGACGTTAGGTTAATTGTTCAAATTAAAACTATAAATTATTACACCAATATTATTACCCTGATAAACACATTCAAGCAGGCATTATTTCTGCCAGACCTGTATATGTAGGTTTATTTCTGGGCTCTCTATTCTGTTTCATGGATCTACATGTCTGTTTTATACCTGCGCCAAGCTGTTTTTATTACTATAACTTTGTAGTAGAGTTTGATATTATGTAGATTGATACCTCAAAATTTGTTCTTTATCAATATTGCAGTGGTTATTCAGGGTATGTTGTGGTTCCATAAAAGTTTTAGGATTATTTGCCCTAGTTTTGTGAAAAACATCATTGTGATTTTGATAGATATTGCACTAAATCTATAGATTGCTTTGGGCAGTATGGACATTTTAACAATGTTAGTTTGTCATATCCATGAGCATAATATATATCTCTGTTTATTTGTATATTCTTCAGTTTCTTCCTTCAGTGTCTTATATAATAATTTGTCAAATATAGGTTTTTTAACCTCCGTTGTTAAATTTATTCCAAGGTATTCTTTTTTTGATGCATTGTAAATGTATTTTTTTAATTTTCTCTTTCTGAGAGTTCATAATTGCTGTACAAAACTGTAGTTGATTTCTGAATATTTATTTTGTACCTTACTACTTTATTGAATTCATTGATCAGTTCTAGCAGTTTTGGGTGGAAATTAAAGGATTCTCTTTATGTAGTATCATGTCATCTGCAAGTAATGACATTTCTAATATTTCCTTTCCAATTTGGATGACTTTTTTTCTTCTTCCTGTCTGATGACTGTGGCTAAACTTTCCAACACAGTCTTGAAGAAGAGTGGGGAAAGTAGGGAACCATGTCTTTATTCTGATTTGAAAAAAAACCTTATTTTTCTCTATTGAGTATGATGTTAACTACAGGTTTGTCTTATATGATTTTTATTATGTTGAAATATGTTCTCTCAATTTCCACTTTGCTGAGAGTTTTTATTATAAATGGATGCTGGATTTTGTCAAAAGCTTTCTTACATCTATCAATATAACCATATGATTTTTGTTCTTCATTTTTTTAGGTGGTGTATTACTGTATTTTTCAAACTATAAGATGCATTTCCCCCACCCCAAATTTGGGAGAAATAATGGTTGTTAATGCTGCCATTGAGTTCTATTTACACTGGTGAAATATTATGTTATTTATGTTGTTAAATATTTTACCACATTTTTTGCTTCAAAAATTTTTTTCCTATTTTTCTCCTCTAAAACCTAAGTGTGTCTTATGCTCTGAAAAATACAGTGCATTAATTGACTTGCATATATTGAACTTTGCATCTCTGGAATAAATTTCACTTGATCATGGTGTTTGATTTTTTTTAATGTATTGCTGAACTTGGTTGCTAATATTTTGCTGAGGATTTTTGCATCTATGTTCATCACAGATATTATTGTATAATTTTCTTCCTTTGTAATGCTTTTATCTGCTTTTTGAATCAGGTCAATGCTTGCCTCATAAAATGAGATTGAAAGCTTTTTCCTCTTGAAGTTTTTAGAAAAGTTTGAGAAAAATAAGTCTTAGTTCTTCCCTGAATGTTTGAAAAACTGACCTGTGAAGTCATCCAGTTCAGGCCATTTCTTTGGTTTTTTTGGTTGGGAATTTTTCTTATTACTGTTTCAATTTCATTAGTTATAAGTGATCTGTCAAATTTTCTATTTCTTTTTTCATTGTGCTTATCTGTCATTTCTCATTTCATTAAAAAAATTAATTAGTTAAGTTTATTGGGGTGACATTGGTTAATAAAATAATATATAGATTTCTCATGTACATCTTCATGATACATCATCTGTTCATTGCCTTGTGTGCCTGCCACACAGTCAAATCATCTTCTGTCACCATATATTGGGCTGGCCAAAAAGTTTGTTTGTTTTTTTCCATAAGATGGCTTTAGTAGCTCTTAGTTGTCTTTAATTTCATCTGAAACAATTTTGTGAGATTGTATTGTGACAGCTGTAACATCAATGTGCATTCAAAAAACAAAATTGGTGAATTTTTGTGTAGTCATTTTAATATTGAAGATGGAAGAAAACAAAGTTTTCAGCATTTTATGCTTTATTATTTCAAGAAAGGTAAAAACACAACCTAAATGCAAAAAAAGATTGGTACAGTGTATGGAGAAGGCACTGTGACTGATCAAAAGTGTTAAAAGTGGGTTGCAAAGTTTCATACTGGAGATTTCTCACTGCATGAAGTACCACAGTTGAGTAAACCACTTAAAGTTTAGAGCAATGAAATCAGGATATTAATTAAGAACATTAATGTTCTACCACGTGGGGGATAGCTGACATACTCAAAATATCCAAACCAATAGTTTTTGGTAAAAATGAAAATTGTGTCTTTTATTTTATGGAAAAAAACTAAACAGAATTTTTAGCCAATTCAATATTTGGCCAGATTTACATTTTACTACTGTCTATACCTCTTCCCTCTGTTAATCATCATACTTGTTTTCTCTGTCTATGAGTTTGTTTTATATCCCAAATATGAGTCATATCATATGATTCTTAGCTTTTTATGACTGACTTGTTTTACTTAACATAAGTAATATTCTCAATAGTAGTCACAAATGGTAGTATTTTATCTTTTTCATGGCTATGTATACTTGTATACATATTGTATATATGTACCACATATTCTTATCCAATCATCTAATGAAGGATACTTTGGTTGTTTCCATGTCTTGGCCACCATGAATAATGCTCCAACAAACAAAGGTATGTATATATATCTCTGTGAATACATGTTTCAATTTTAGGGGGTAGAAACCCAGAAGAGAGAATCCTGGGTCATATGGTAATTCTATTCTTAAATTTTTGAGAAACTAACATCTTGTTTTTCCTAGTGGCTATACCAGTTTACATTCCCACCGACAGCAAACAAGGGTTCCTTTTTCTCTGTAACCTCTTCAACACTCGTAATTACTTGTGTTATTGATAACAGCTATTCTAACAAGTGTGAGATGATATCTCATTATAGTTTTGGTTTGCATTTCTTTAATGGCTAATGAAGTTGAGGATCTTTTTAAATATCTCTTGGCCATTCATATGTTTGGTGTTGAGTTGTATGAGTTCTTTATATATTTTGGATATTCACCCCTTGTCAGTGCTGTTGTTTGCAAATGTTTTCTCCCATTCAGTTTGTTTCTTTTTTGTTTTGTTTTCATTTCTTTTGCTGAGCAGAGGCTTTTTAGTTTGATATAGTACCATTCTTTTATTTTTGTCTTTACTATCCTTGCCTTTGGGGTAAAATTCATAAAATTTTCTCTAAGACCAAGGTCCCTAAGTTTAGTACTATATTTACTTTTATATAATTTATTGTTTTAGATTTAACGTTAGGCCTTTGATCCATCTTAAGTTAATTTTTGTATGTGGGGACACACCGTACTCTACTTTCATCTTTTTCTTGTGGCCTTTTAATGTTCTTATTACCATTTATTGGAGAGGCTTTCTTTTCTCTATGTATGTTTTTTGCTCCTTTATCAAAAATTATTTGCCTCTATACATAAGTTTTTCTTTTTTTCAGTGCTCTCAATTCTGTTCCATTTGTGCATGTGTCTGTTTTTCTCCCAATACCATGCTGTTGCCCCATAGTATAATTTGAATTAATATAATGTGAAACTTCTAGCTTTCTTCTTTTTTCTGAAAATTTCTTTGGTTATTCAGGGTCTTTGTGGTTCCATGTAAATCTGTTGATTTTTTGTTCTATTTCATTTAAAAATGACATTGGGATCTTGACGAGGGGTACATTAAATCTGTATATTGCTTTGAAATATGATCATTTTAACTATATTGATTCATCCAATTCATGAACAAGGAATATATTTCCAATTCATTGTGCCTTTTTTCAATCTCTTTTAATAATGCTTTGTAGTTTTAACCATATAGGCCCTTTATGTCCTTTGTTAAGTTTATTCCTAGGTATTTAATTCTTTCTTGTGCAAATGCAAAAAATTGTTATTTTTAATTTTTTTTCTGAAATTTCAATTGTTAATGTTTAGGGATAGAGTACATTTTTGTACATTGCTTTTTATATCCTGTAACTTTAGAGTATTTGTTTAATTTTTCTAATAGTTTTTTCTTGCTTTGTTTTTTTTTTTTGGTGGCATCCTCAGGGTTTTCCATGTAAAGAATCACATTATCTGCAAAAAGTGACACTTTTACTTTTTCCTTTCCAGTTCTTTTCTTTCTTTCTCTCTCCTGATTGCTCTGGCTAGGACTTCCAGTACTATGTTGAATAAGAGTGGTTGCAGTGCACATATTTGTCTTATTTCTGATTTTAGATAGAAACTTTTCAGTTTTTAACTTTATTAGCTGAGAGTTTGTCATATATGCCATTTATTATGTTGATATACTTTTCTTCTATACCTATTTTATTGAGTGCTTTAACTATAAATGGATGTTATATCTTATCAAATGCTTTCTGCATCAATTGATAAGATCACATGATATTTATCCTTTGCTTTGCTAATGTAGTATATTACATTGATCAATTTGCTTATGTTGAACCATTCTTATGATGTATTATCTATTTAATGTGCTTTTGTATTTTGTTTAGATTTTTTTTGCCTCTGTATTTTTGCATCAGAGATTGGTCCGTAGTTTTCTTTTTTGTGGTATCCCTGCCAGGTTATTGTATCACTGTTATGTTGGCCTCATAAAATGTGTTCAGAAGTATTTCCTCTTCTTCAATTTTTTTTGGAACAGTTTGACAGGAGTAGGTACCAATCTTTTTGAATATTTGGTGGAATTCACTAGTGAAGCCCTCTGGTCCTAGAGTTTTAACTTTTGGGAGGTTTGTAATGGTTGTTGCAATTTCCTTGTTGTTAATTGTTCTATAGATTTTCCAATTTTTCATAATTCAGTCTAGTAATATATATTTCTAGGAACTTATCCACTTTGTTTTTCCCAAGAAAAATCTACAGATGATTTGCTATTTTTGACACTATTACATATGTACCCCATTTTCCCCTTGCCCCCTCAACCCAGCCTCTGCCCCTCCATCCTGCTTCCACCACATTACAATCTGTGCCCATGGGTCATGCAAATATGCATATATGTTCCTTAACTATTTTTTCCATTAACGTCACCACCCTTCCCTTGGAGATCTGCCAAATTATTGAATTTAGTGGCCTATAGTCATTCATAGTATTCTAGTATAATGCTTTGTATATCTGAAATGTTTATGGTAACTTCTCTTCCTTCATTTCTGATTTTGTTTATATGAGTCTTTCTCTTAATCTTAGTGAGTCTAGCCAGAGGTTTGTCAATTTTATTAATCTGTTCAAAGAATCAACACTTTCCTGTATTAATTTTTTGTATATTCTTTTTGTTTTCTTTCTTTCAATTATGATTTAACTTTTATTATTTTCTTCCTTCTGCTGATTTTAGTTTGCTTTTGTTCTTTTTTCTATAGTTCTTTAAGATGTCATGTTAGATTATTTACTTGGGATTTGTCTTGTTTGTTGAGGTAGGCCTTACTGTTTTTGCTGCATCCAGAAGTTTTGATATGTCATATTGTCATTCTCATTCATCTAAATATATCTTTTGTTCTCACCTTGTGTTTCTTCTTTGACTCAGTCATTTTTAGTAACATGTTGTTTAATCTCCATATATTTGTAGAGCTTTTTACTTCCTTTTTGCAGTTGATTTCTCATTTTAAAGAATTGTTGTCAGAGAATATGCTTGGTATGATTTCAATCTTTTTGAATTTGTTGAGGCTATTTTTTGACCCAAGATATTGTTTACCCTTGAGAATGTTCCATATGCACTGGAGACAAATGTGCAATCTGATATGCTGGAATGAAAGGCTCTATAAATGTCAATTATGTCCATTTGCTCTAATGTGTTACTTAAGGCCAATATTTGTTTATTAATTTACTGTTAGGATGATCTGTCTAAAGCTGTCAACAGAGTATTTAGGTCCCCTACTATGATTGTGTTTTTTGTCAGTTTCTTCCTATAGTTCTGTTACTATTTGTTCTATATATTTCACTGCTTTCCTATTTGGTCCATATATATTAAGAAGTATTATGTTTTCTTGATGTAGTGTCCCCTTTATAAAATTTCCATCTTTATTTTTTATTACTTTTGTTGTCTTGGGATCTATTTTATCAGATATAAGTATGTCTACACCTTCTAGTCTGTGGATGCTATTTGTTTGTGGAATCATTTCCCAACCTTTCACTTTGAGTCCATTTTTGTCTTTATGGCTTTGATGTGTCTTTTGAGGGCATCATAGAGCTGGGTTTTGTTTTTTGATCCGATCTGCTACTTTGTGCCCTTTTACTGGTGAATTCAGTTCTTTTACACTTAGGATAATTATTGATGTATGGTATTCTTTTAATACACTGTTGAATTTAATTTGCAAATCAGTTTTTAGTTTTTGCATTAGTATTTGTGATTTTTTGTATAGATATCTAGCAATTATATTTTACATAAAGTCAAGTTATTTATTGAATAATCCATTCCTTGTGACCAGTTTAAAATACAATCTCAATTATATGTAAATTTCCAGATGGACATGGATTTGTTTTAACTCTACTCTCCATCATTTATCTTTTCTGCAATAAAACTTTAGATAATGAATTCATTTCATAATGCAGGATATTCCTCATTGTTCTTTTTATTTCTAAGATGCTGCATGTATTCTTTTGCACTTTCCCCTTTATTTGAACAGGGAAATTAGATTGTCAAATTTGAAAATCTTAGTGAAAATCTTAAAATCAATCAATCATAAACTGATATTGAATTGATTTTAAATCTTGAAGAGAATGAATATCCTTACAATATTGACTCTCTTCATTTAAAATGTAGCCAATATATATTTATTTAGATATTTTTGTCCTCCTCAATTTGGGGAGCATGTTGAACATTGCTTGAGTATTTTATAACAAATTTGAGTCTTACTGATTGTTTTGAAAGATACCTATTTTAAAGAACTTCTCTAATTTGCTACTGATGAAGTAATGACAACTATATCTTTAGTAATATTGAATTCACATCCATTCATCTTTAAAACTCTCTTATTTGTGTATGTACTTTTAAATAAAATGTCACATATATGCTTGGTAAATATATTATTTCTGAATAATGACTCCCAACATTTCCTTTTCAATATCTTATATATTATATTGATTTTCTTGTCTTACTTGATTGCTTGGATCTTATTTTTCATTTTAATAGAATTTTTCATATTCATTTATTAAGCATGACATTGACTTGGAAGTTTAAAGTATTTATTTTAGTTTAGTTTTAAATGAATTTCTTTAGCAGTGGTTCTGAATTTTATCAAACAGTTTCTATACAGTAAAACAGAATAATTGTTCTATGTTAATGTGACAAACAGTATTAATATTTATATTTTTAAGATAAAGTCTTTTTGGTAATGCTAGTTTCTAATAAACTGCTAGATTTAAGTCTTAATTTTCTTTTTTAAATATTTTTTGTGTTAATCGTAAGAAATGAATTAGAAAACTTTGATGTCTCATGTATCATGAACTAATTTTAATTTCATAATCATTTATTTGTGATGTTATGAGGAATGTGTTCTCAAAGACATTCAAGCCTATTATTTTTTATTAGAGGATTACCTATGGTTTATTTATCTTAATTCCAGTATAATAAATGGTAATAGAAGTGTTCTTATTTGGGGGCCAATACTTATACTAAAATTTCTTATAATATCTACTTCATCTGGATTTTCAAAAAAGTTTACATAAATTTGATTTCATTCTTTCTTCTTAATAATTTACATGTGTCATTATTACTTCTTCTGCATTCTGTTTTTAATGAGAACTGTCAAAGCTTTGCCATTTTACTGATCTTTTTAATGAAACTTTTTATATTTTTATTGACCTTTATTATTATTGCATTTTTATATTGATTTGTAATGTTATTGATGTTAATTCTTCCTTTTAATTTATAGGTATTTTAAATTTGGTGCCTTTATGAAATAAATGGTTACTCAACTATCTTTTTTCCCTCTAATTTGGCAAGCACTTTATTGACAGATTATGTGTCTTTATTTTTTCCTACTCTTTCACTTGTATTTATAGTAAAGCTAGAAGCCTCAATATCCACTATACTATTACTTATTGTAGGGTAGGGCAGTGTCTTTTCAGATTTTTATACACTCTGTACTGTATATAGCTGTGGTATATTTCTCATGCTTGTTGTACTCAGTAATTGCACAATAAATAATTAGTATTTTGTAACAGCATCACTTATAGCAAGTGTTCAAGAATTATGGAATTTAATGAGTAAATAAAGTGAGTGATATGTTTATATCATCCTTGATATAATTGTTCACTTTATAAACATGCATCTGCCTGTGCTCCTTTCTTCTCACTTCTTTCATTCAAAAGATACAGAGCTATCAGAAGGAAGGAAGATAGTGGCATGGTAGGAAGGAGCAGATTCCATTTCCCCCTGTACACAGGAGAGGAACCTTGCCGATCTGTGGAGAAACAGAGCAGTCAACCAGCAGAAACACAACATATTTGAAAGGAGATTGAAGGTTGTAGTGGACATTGAAAAAACTGGACAGTAAGGAGAGTACTTCAGAACAATAAGAGCCCAGGGATCAGCATGCAGACCAGGGTTGCTGAGGCCCTGGCTGGGCACTTGCCGGGCCTGCCATGGGTTTCTAGGGAGAGAGCCGATTCTGCGCATGACAGTAGACGGCTGCACAGAGACCTGTGGCCAAAGGCTCCCACATGCGTAGGGGACAACTGCGCAACCAGAGACCTGTGCCCCACACCAGGAACCTTAGGACAATGAGCAATCCATGGGAGAATAGGAGCTCATGCTTGTGAAACCAGGGAGTGCAAACAATCTGGGAAATCCAGAGCTCACTCCCATGAAATTGGGGTAAGGGCATGGCATAGGAGACCTGAGCTCACACCCATGAGCTGAGGAAAATGTGTGCTCCCTAGGAGGCTCAGAACATATGCCCGAGGCCCTGTGCAGAGAGGCGTTGGTCGAGCCCTGGGAAGAGTAGCCCAAAGATAACTGAGTGCTGAACAGTGAGAAAAGCTATACCATCACCCCTCAGCCTTTGCAGCAAGCAAGACCAGAAATTCCAGCCTCACAAGTGTGAAAACATCAAGAGGTTGTTTGTTTGTTTCTTTGTTTATTTTTCTTTCTTTCTTTCTTTTTTAAAATATTTTTTTATTATTTTTTATTATTTTAATCTTTTTTACCCCTCCACTCCTTTTGCTTCTCTTTACTTCTTTCTTGCTTTATTCCTTCTTCCTTTTTTTCCAATTTTATCTCTTCTTCCTTCCTCTTTTTTTTCCTTTTTCATATTTTCCTGCTCTTTTCTCTTTTTAAACACCCATGACTGAGACACACACGCACGCGCACACACACACACACAAAAAAAAAAAAACCCTAGAACAGTGAAAAAAACAGAGTTGGACCCAAAAAGGGAGCATCCCAACAGCTGAGACACTGGAAGCCATGAACATCAGGATACCCAAAGGAGGCTGCACCACTGGATCTCACAGGTATTCTACCACAGAAGTTCACACCATAAACCCAGGGAGCCAGAACAGATCAATTGAAGAAGCTGAGGCTAATAAGAAGAGTCTCACAAACAAAGGGAAGACAAAGAAACAATCCCAAAATGAAAGAAAAGGAGGAAGCCCCAGAAAGAATGCTAAATGAAACAGAGGCAAATCAACTATCAGATTTTGAGTTCAAAGCAATGGTTGTCAGGAAGCTCCATGAGCTTTCAAAGAGCTACCAGAAACTACAGGGAAGCTATGATGAACTCGATGTAAACTATATCAACTTGAAAAAGGAAATAGAAACTATCAAAAAGGGCCAAGAGGAAATGAAGAATACAATTTCTGAACTGAAGAACACAGTAGAAGGAATGAAAAGCAGAATCAATGAAGCAGAAGATCAGATCAGTGAGTTGGAGGACAAAGTAGAAAAAAATACAGAAAGAGCAGAAAAGGAAAAGAGGCTCAGAAAGAATGAAGAGGGATTAAAAGCAATGCAAGACAATATGAAACATAATAATAAACATAACATAAATAGGGATTCCACAAGGCAAAGAAGAAGAGTAAGGGATAGAAAACCTATTTGAAAAAGAAATGATGGAAAACTTCCCTCATTTGATGAGAGAAAAAGTCACACAAATCCAGGAAACACAGAGAGTCCTTATCAAAGGAACCCAAAGAGGCCCACTTCAAGACACATCATAATTAAAATGGCAAAATTCTAAGACAAACAGAGAATCTTAAAGGCAGCAAAGAAGAAAAAAGAAGTAACATAGAAGGGAGCTCCAGTAAGGTTAGCATTTGACTTCTCAATGGAAACACTCCAAGCCAGAAGAGAATGGCAAGAAATATTCCAAGTAATGAGAACCAAAGGCCTGCAACCAAGACTACTTTACCCAGCAAGCCTTTCAATCAAGATAGAAGGCCAAATAAGGAGCTTTCCAGACAAAAGAAGTCTCAAAGAATACACCTCCACCAAACAAGTTCTGGAAGAGATGCTAAACAAACTGCTTTAAAGAAAGGAAAGAAAAGAGAGAGAAGGGGGGTGACACAGGTATGAAAATGGCAATAAATCAGTAATATCAATAATGACCTTACATGTAAATGGATTAAATGCTCCAATCAAAAGGCATAGAATAGCTGAGTGGATAAGAAAGCATGACCCACACATATGCTGCCTACAAAAGACCCACCTGAGGACAAAAGACCTACACAGACTCAAAGTGAAGGGCTAGAAACAAATTTTCCAAGTAAATGGACAGGAAAAAAAGCTGGGGTAGCAATACTCACATTAGACAAAATAGACTTCAAAAGAAGAGCCATAAAGAGAGACACAAAAGGTAACTTCATAATAGTCAAGGGAAGAATCCACCAAGAAGACATAAACATTGTAAATATATGTGCAACCAACATAGGAGCACCCAAATAAAATCTAGATAAAGAAAATCTTAGAGGACTTCAAGAAAGATATTGACAGGAATACAATTATAGTAGGAGATTTTAACACCCCACTGTCAAAAATGGACAGATCTTCCAAACAAAATATCAACAAAG
>PVKU01015623.1:0-17618 GCA_004027475.1 Anoura caudifer | reverse complement strand
CTTCCTGGACTTCCTGGAAGACTATTTCCTTTGCCAGATTGGGGAAGTTCTCCTTTATTATTTGTTCAAATAAGTTTTCCACTGGTTGCTCTTCTTCTTCCCCTTCTGGTACCCCTATAATTCGGATGTTGGGACGTTTAAAGATGTCTTGGAGGTTCCTAAGCCTCTCCTCATTTTTTTGAATTCTTGTTTCTTCCTCATTTTTTGTTTGGTTGTTTCTTTCTTCCTTCTGGTCCACTCCATTGATTTGAGTCCCAGTTTTCCTCCCATCTCTGTTGGTTCCCCATGCATCTTTCTTCATTTCATTATTGTAGCCTTCATTTTTTCATCTAATTTGTGAGCAAAATCAACCAATTCTGTAAGCATCCTGATTACCAGGGTTTTGAATTGCGCATCTGATAGGTTGGCAATCTCTTCATCGCTTAGATAAATTGACTCTGGGGCTTTGATTTGTTCTCCAGTTTGAGCCATTTTCATTTCTGGGGGTTTTTTTGTTTGTTTGTTTGTTTTGTCTAGTCACGGCTGTTACGTAGTGAGGGGTGGAGCCTCAGGTGTGCCCCAGGGCGGACAGCCCAGTCACTGGGTAGTGACGCTGTATGTGGGGGTGGGGTCCGAGAGGAGATAATGGCGGTTGCTTTACTCACTCTCAGATTCCAGTTCCTTTCACCGCTTCCCCTTTGCCTGGATTATCTGCGCGTGAATGTGGGACCACCCGGTCAGCCAGCTGCCTTGTGCAGCCTCACTGGTTCTGCACAGTTGCTGCCCCATGCCCAGGGTCTGCTAGTCGCCGCCTGTGCACCTGGGGGCTGCCAGCCACTGCTGCCTGCGTGCCCGGTCCTCACCTCCGCTTTTTCCTGCCGTGACTCCACCCCTCTTACCGGTCTGGATGAATCGTTGTTGGACTTCCAAACAGTTTGATTTTCTGAGTTCTGGTTGTTTTCTTGTTTCTAAATCTTTGTTGTCCTTAATTTGGTTGTGAGAAGAGGCACAGTGCGTCTGCCTATGCCTCCATCTTGGCTGGAAGTCCCCCCACGATTCTTTAAATGGTTTCCTTCTTTATAGGGCAAGAGAGGCTAGTTTGCCTACATGTGATAAAAAGTAATTTTAAAATACATTTTAAATATCAAATCTCTTAAATAGAGCTATTTCTAAGTGGGTCAACTGAAAGAGAAATATCATGATAGCACAAGTGACAAAAAATAATGCACATGGTACTCAAATGAGTAAATTTCAGGAAATACTGTGTGACTTCTTTTATCCTAACAGTAACCTATGAGGTATGTCTAGTTTAAATGTGGAAAATTGTGACACAGAGAGAAGTGACTCAGCCAAGATCACATAGGCCTCTTAAACCCAGTTCCACCTGGCACTGAAGTCTAAGCTCTCACTGCACTGGCAGACCATGCTGCTGGTTTCCAGAATCAGAAGTTGTCAACATAGGAAGGCCTTGTGTGCATCTCTTAAGAAGGCTCCAGGGACTTGCTGGTTTTAGAAATCAGCTGCCAGGTGGTTAATGCTGTTAATAATCCATGCCTTTTTCTTAGGACTATTTCTGAGGGCTCTTAAAGAAAAGTGAACTTTTTGGCAGTTGGGGTGCAATGGTTGGAAAAAGAAAAAGACTCAGTTTGTGGGGAGTGTTCTCATGATCTGTGGGCTGGGAAGAATATTCAAACCTTCTCTCTTCTTCTAGTTTGACAAGTTGATTACCTGGAGTGTTCTAAGTGCTATACAGTAGCCTCAGAAAATACACGAATCAAAGGAAAATGACGTGGTAACTTTTTATTCACAAAACTCACAGATGTGATGCAACTATAACTTTCTGTTATTGTTTCTTTGGGAGCCAATTCTCAATTACACAATGGATGGTATTAGACTTCAAGTTATAAATGCTGCATTTGCATTCCAGCTCTGATACTAATGACCATCATACCTCATCTAACTTCTCTGGACCTCAATTTTATCATCTGTAAACAAGAGAATTGGACAGAATCACTTGTGGATTCCATCATCCTCAGACCCAAGGTAACTGAGAGCACATTGCTTGCTATCTCTGGGCCACAAATTTCTCATGTGCAAAATGAGCTAATTAAACACTGGTCACTTCACACGGGCAATGATTAGGATGAAAATAAAATGGCTCACAGGGCTCTACTGTGTTAAAAAGTAAAGTCCTGGAGGAAGGAAGATGGCACAGTAGGAGGAAGCACATTCCACTTCCCCCTACACACAGGAGAAAAACCTGGCCAATTTATGACAGAACAGAGCAAACAGACATCAGAAACACAGCATATTTGAAAACAGGAGATCGAAAATTGCAGCGCACATTGAAAAACCAGACAGTAAAGAGAGTACTCCAGCAGTGTGGAGACCAGGACGGGGGCTGAGGTCCTGGGCCAGCACTTGCCAGAAGAGTCTAGGGAGGGAGCTGGGGCAGCCGCTCTCTGCCCAGCCGAACAAGGCTTCAGCAGCACCGGGATAAACCTGGTTGCTTGAAATCTCACAGAGAGGAGTTAAGGTCTCATAGCCCTGGGAGGACTACACGTCGTCGGAGCTGGCATGACTGTCGGCGCCCACCATTGGGGACGGCTGCGTGGGGATCCATCGGCGCCAGTGTGCCACCAGGGAACCTGCGCTGCGGTCACTCGGCGCCAAGTGGCACCAGGGACCTGCGTGGTGACCAATCGGTGCCACGCGACAGTCGGCGCCGTGCATGGAAGGCTGGGAGATCATAAGCACCTGGGCGAGACACTGGTAGGCGCATGCTGCCTTAGAAGATACGCCTGAGGCCCTGTGTGGAGAGGCCCTGGACTAGCTCTGAGGACAGTAGCCCAAAGATAACTGAGTGCTGAACAGGGAGAAAAGCAATACCGGCACCCCTCGGCCTTTGCAGCCAGCAAGACCAGAAAAACCAGCTTGGCAAGACTGATAACAGCAAGAGTTGGTGGGTTTTATTTTTGGGGGGGGGGGTTGTTTGTTTGTTTGTTTGCTTAACTATTTTTTCATTATTTTTATCTTTTTTACCCCTCAACTCCTTTTGCTTCTCATTACTTCTTTCTTGTTTTATTCCTTCTTCCTCTCTTTCCAATCTTATCTCTTCTTCCTTCCTACTTTTTCTTTTTTTCTTTCTTCTTTTCTTTCTTCTCTTTTCTTTTTTCTTCTTTTCTTTTTTTCTTCCTCTTTTCTCTTTTTAAATACCCATGAGTGATACAAAAACACAACAAAACAAAAAAACCCTGGAAGTGTGAAAAAACCAGAGTTGGTCCCAAAGAGGGGGCATTTCAACAGCTGAGACAGTGGAAGCTGTGAACACCAGGATACCCGAAGGAGACAGCACCACTGAATCTCACAGGTATTCTACCACAGAAGTTCATACCATGAACCCAGGGAGCCAGAACAAATCAATTTAAGAAGCTGAGCCTAACAAGAAGAGCCTCACAAACAATGGGAAGACAAAGAAACAATCACCAAATGAAAGAAAAGGAGGAAGCCCCAGAAAGAATGCTAAATGAAATGGAGGCAACTCAACAATCAGATTATGAGTTCAAAGCAATGGTTGTCAGGAAGCTCCATCAGCTCTCAATGAGCTACCAGAAACTACAGGGAAGCTACGATGAACTCACTGCAAACTATATCAACATGAAAAAGGAAATAGAAACTATCAACATGGGCCAAGAGGAAATGAAAAATACAATTTCTGGACTGAAGAACACAGTGGAAGGAATGAAAAGCAGAATTGATGAAGCAGAAGATCGGATCAGCAAGTTGAAGGACCAACTAGAAAAAAACTCAGAAAGAACAAGAAAAGGAAAAGAGGCTCAGAAAGAATGAAGAGGGATTAAGAGAAATGCAAGACAATATGAAACGTAATAATATCTGTATAATAGGGATACCAGAAGGAGAAGAAGAAGAGCAAGGGATAGAAAACCTATTTGAAAAAGTAATGATGAAAAACTTCCCTAATTTGACCAGAGAAAAAGTCACACAAATCCAGGAAACACAGAGAGTCCCAATCAAGAGGAACCCAAGAAACCCACTTCAAGACACATCATAATTAAAATGGCAAAATTCCAACACAAAGAGAGAATCTTAAAGGCAGCAAGGGAGAAAAAGGAAGTAACATACAAGGGAGCCCCGATTAGGTTAGCAGCTGACTTCTCAATGGAAATGCTCCAAGCCAGATGAGAATGGCAAGAAATATTCCCAGTAATGAGAACCAGAAGCCTGCAACCAAGACTACTCTATCCAGCAAGGCTCTCAATTGAAATGGAAGGTGAAATAAGAAGTTTCCCAAACAAAACAAGAATAAAATAATACACCTCCATCAAACCAGCTCTGCAAGAAGTGCTAAAGGGACTGCTTTCAGAAAAGGAGTAAAAAGAGTGACAGGGAGAGGAACATAGGTACAAAGGAAGTAAAATGGCAATGCATAAATACCTATCAATAATAACCTTAAATATAAATGGATTAAATGCTCCAATCAAAAGACATGGAATAGCTGAATGGATAAGAAATCATGACCCACACATATGCTGCCTACAAGAGACCCACCTCAGAACAAAAGACCTACACAGATGAAAAGTGAAAGGTTGGGAAAAAACTATTCCAAGCAAATGGACAGGAAAAAAAAAGACAGCCCGGATTGCAATACTTACATCAGACAAAATAGACTTCAAAAAAAGGGAGGGGCATAAAAACAGACCCAGAAGACACCTTCATAATACTCAAAGGAAAATTCCATGAAGAAGACATAAATATTGTAAATATATATGCACCAACGTAGGAGGACACAAATATACGAGGAAAATCTTGGAGGACTTCAAGAAAGAAATTGACAGTAACAGAATTATTGTAGGATATTTTAACACCACACTGTCAAAAATGGATAGATCTTCCAAACAAAATATCAACAAAAATATTGTGGCATTGAGCAATGTCCTAAATGAAATAGACTTAACTGATATGTATGAAGCCTTTCATCATGAAGAAGCAAAATACACATTCTATTAAAATGCTCATTGAACATTTTCAGAGATATACCACATGATAGGACACAAAACAAGCCTCAACATATTCAGTAAAATTGAAATCATATCAAGCATTTTCTCTGATGACAAGAGACTGAACTAAAACCAACCTCAAGGAAAAAAACTCAAAAACACTCAAAGGCATGGAGATTGAACCACATGCTATTAAACAATGAATGAGTCAAGAATGATATCAAGGAAGAAATCAAAAAGTATCTGGAAACAAATGAAAATGAACTCACAACAATCCAAAACTTATGAGACACAGCAAAGGCAGTCCTCAGAGGGAAGTGTATAGCAAAACAAACCTAGCTAAAAAAGATAGAAACATTTCAAATAAGCAACCTAACCCTACACCTACAAGAACTCGAAGAACAAGGACAAAGATAGCCCTAGCAAGTAGAATGAAGGAAATAACCAAGATCAGAGAAGAATTAAATTATATAGAGACTAAAAAATGAACAAACCAAAAAAAAAAAACAATTCTAAGGATCAATGAATCCAGGAGGTGGCTCTTTGAAAAGATAAACAAAACTGATAAGCCTTTAAGCAGACTCAACAAGAAAAAAAGAAAGAGGACTCAAATAAACACAATCAGAAATGAAAGAGGAGAGATTACAACTGATACCACAGAAATACAAAGGATTGTAAGAAATTACTATGAAGAACTGTATGCCAAGAAATTTGAAAACCTAGGTGAAATGGACAAGTTGCTAGAAAAATATAATCTCCCAAAACTCAATGAAGAAGAAGCAGAAAGCCTGAACAGACAAATAACAGCAGATGAAATTGAAGCAGTAATCAAAAAACTCCCAATACACAAAAGCCCTGGACAGGATGGTTTCACAGGAGAATTTTACAAAGCATTTAAGGAAGAGCTAACTGCTATTCTTCACAGACTATTCCAAAAAAATCCAAAAGGATGGAAGACTCCCAAACTCTTTTTATGAAGCCAGCATCATCCTAATCCCCAAACCAGATAAGGACACAACAAGTAAAGAAAACTTCAGGCCCATATCGCTGATGAACATAGATGCTAAAATCCTCAAAAAAATATTGGCAAACCACTTCCAACATTACATTAAAAAGATCATACACCATGACCAAGTGGGATTCACCCCAGGGATGGAAGGATGGTTCAACATTCGCAAATCAGTAAATGTAATACATCACATAAACAAAACCAAAGACAAAAAAATCACATGATCATATCAATAGATGTTTGAAAAAGCATTTGATAAGGTACAGCACCCATTTATGATAAAAACACTCAGCAAAGTGGAAATAGAGGGAGCATTCCTCAACATAATAAAGGCCATATATGAGAGACCTACGGCCAACGTCATCCTCAATGGGCATAAACTAAAATCTTTTCTAGTAAGATCAGGAACAAGACAGGGGTGCCCACTTTCACCACTTCTATTCAATATAGTATTGGAAGTATTAGCCACAATGATTAGACAAGAAAAGGAAATAAGAGGCATCCAAATCTGAATGGAGGAAGGAAAACTGTCATTGTTTGCAGGTGAGATGATAGTGTACATAGAAAATTCTATAGACTTGGCCAAAAAGCTGCTCAACCTAATAAATGAATTTACCTAAACGGTGGGATACAAAGTCAATATCCAGAAATCAAAGGCATTTTTGTATACCAACAATGAAACAGCAGAAGCAGAAATCAATAAAAAAATCCCATTTGATATAGCAAAAAGAAAAATAAAATACCTAGGAATAAACCTAACCGAGGAGGCAAAAGACCTATATGCACAAAACTATACAACACTGAAGAAAGAAATCATGGAAGGCACAAACAAATGGAAATATGTACCGTGTTCATGGATTGGAAGAATTATCATCATCAAAATGTCCATACTACCCAAAGCAATTTACAGATTCAATGCAATACCTATTAAAGTGCCAATGGCATATTTCACAGACATAGAACAAATACTTCAGAAATTTATATGGAACCATAAACAACCTCAAATAGCTGCAGCAATTTTGAGAAAGAAGAGCAAAGTACAAGGGATCACAATACCTGACACCAAACTGTATTACAAAGCCACTATAATCAAAAGAGCCTGGTACTGGCATAAAAACAGGCACATGGACCAGTGGAATAGAACAGAGAGCCCAGAAATAAAGTCTCTATGGTCAATTAGTATTCAACAGAGGGGACAGCAACATAAAATGCAGTAAAAGTAGCCTCTTCAACAAGTGGTGTTGGGAGAACTAGACAGCTACTTGCAAAAAAAATGAAACTCGAGCACCAACTTACACCATACACAAAAATAAATTCAAGGTGGATAAAAGATTTAAATATAAGTCTTGACACCATTAAAGTCCTGGAGGAGAACATAGGCAGGAAAATCTCAGATATTTCATCCAGCAACATTTTTACTGATATGTCCCCTAAAGCAAGGGACATAAAGGAAAGAATAAACAAATGGAATCTCATCAAAATAAAAAGCTTCTGCACGGCTAAAGAAAACAGTATTAAAATAAAAAGAGAACCAACTGTATGGGAAAACATATTTGCCAATGATACCTCAGACAAGGGCTTAATCTCCAAAATATATAAAGAATTTACACGACTCCACTCTAAGAAGACAAGCAACCCAATTAAAAAATGGGGAAAGGACTTGAACAGACATTTCTCTAAGGAGGACATACAGAGGATCCAGAGACACATGAAAAGATGCTCAATATCGCTAGCTATCAGAGAGATGCAAATTAAAACCACAATGAGATACCACTTCACACCAGTCGCAATGGCCATCATAAACAAAGCAACAAACAACAAGTGTTGAAGAGGTTGTGGAGAAAAGAGGACCCTAGTGCCCTGTTGGTGGGATTGCAGACTGGTACAACCACTATGGAAAGTAGTATGGAATTTTCTCAGAAAACTGAAAATGGCTCTACCTTTTGACCCAGCATTTCCACTGCTGGAAGTATATCCTAAAAACCCTGAAACACCAATCCAAAAGAACCTATACACCCCAATGTTCATAGCAGCACAATTTACAAGTGTTGGAAGCAACCTAGGTGTCCATCAGTAAATGAATGAATCAAGAAACTATGGTACATTTACCCAATGGAATGCTAAGCAGCAGAAAGAAAGAAGGAGCTCCTACCCTTTGCGACAGCAGGGATGGAACTGGAGAGCATTATGCTAAGCGAAATAAGCCAGGCAGTGAAAGACAAATACCATATGATCTCACCTTTAACAGGAACCTAATCAGCAAAACAAACAAACAAGAATAATATAATCAAAAACACTAAAATTGAGAACAGGCTGACAGTCACTAGAGGGGAGAGGGGAGGGAATTTCAGGGGGAAAGGGGAAGAGTTTAAAGCAACAAGTATAAAAGACACATGGACAAAAACTAGAGGGGGTGGAAATGGGACGGAGGTAGGGAGGGCTGGGGCAGTGGGCTGGGAAGGGAGTAAAAGAAAATTGTAGAAGAACAACAATTTAAAAAAAAAAAAGACCATAAGATCTTGAGCTGAGAGAAAACTGGAGATAGACCCAGGAAGAAGTCAGAAGGTGAACACCAACAGCTGAGACAAATTTCACTTTGCTCTTCAGCAGAACTTGCATATTTTTTTATTTCTCTTTCTTTTTCCCATGTATGTATTTATGTATGTATGTATATATATTTATATTTTATTTATATTTGTTTTTACTGTTCATTTTGTTTTTTTATTCCTTTCATATTGCATTTTAATTTTTATTCTTTCACTTCACCTATATTCCAAGTAACTCACTAATCTTTCTCTTTTACTTTCATTTTTTATTTGGATTATATATTTTTATCATACTGTTGTTATTCCAAATTCCACACAGCACCCTTCTCTGGACTTAATCCATTTTGTCATCTTCCTGAGCTTTACTACTGTTGTGTAAACTTTATTTTCACTCATACTATGCCAAGTTTCTATCCCTTACTCTCACTATTTCTCCTCCATCTAAACTTGCATAAGCTCCCTTCTTTCTTAAGTCAGCTCATATTCCTTTCCCCCCTCTACTAAAAGTGTTATTTCTTTTCAACCTTTTATAAAAAGTGGCTAGTAGGGAGAAATACTATGGTTACTGATGTACTTCTCCAAAGGAAATCCTATTTGTTCACTATTTGTTTGTACTTTAAGTCCTACAGAATATGCTCCCACTGTATTATGCCATTTTGCCTTCCCCCTGACCTGAATCAGTTGATCGATGAATTTTATTTCATTGTTTTCTCTCTCCCTTCTTTTCCCCACTCTCTAAACCTGGGTTTTCCTCCTAACTCTTATTAGTTTACTTCCCCATCTTCTCAAAATTATTTTTTCTTTACTGTAGATATCTCATATTCACTTTTCACTTTTCTATAATATTCTTACTCTAATAATAATCTGCTCCACCTTTATTAAACTTCATTCAGCTTTCATTGCTAATGACTCTGCTGTAGATTTTCTGCATTTTTTTTCTGTTGGTCCAGAAACTTTTCAAATTTACTTCAAACCTCATATATTGTACTCTTCCCTTTTCTTACCCCAAAGTTCCCATCACCATTTCATGTTTTACTTACATTTTAAATTTTGTCCTCACCCTTTCTTTGTCTCAGTTCTACCCTAAATCTTATGAATTCTCCTTCCTCCTACCACTCAAAAACATTTTCTCTTCTTTTAGTATCTCATATCCCCTTAGACATATTTTATAATACCCACAATCCCTTTTAACTTTTATTAATCTTAGTGCAACTGTGGTTGGGACTGCTGATGTAGTAGGGGGTCCATTTTGTTGCCATAGGTTTGGTTGTATGGTAACACTGCTTTGTTTACCAACACCTGTACAATAGCGTACAAGGCAAAAGGGGAGTTGTGGCTTCCAGTAAGGGCACTGGAGGGAAGAACCTACAAACAAGGAAGCCATCAACAGGTTAAGCTGAAGTAAAACAAGAGAGCCCACACAAATGGAAGGAAGGGCTACCCTAGAAGACCCAGACAAGGAGATCAAGAAAATTGCACCACTGAGTCCCACAGAAGTCTTAACCAAAAATACATCCCAGGAAGACAGCTGGCAAGCAGAGCATCTGGAATCACAGAAACAAACAAAAAGAGCCACCTAAAATGGATAGAAATAGAAAGATCTCATTATCAAAAGGAATGGAAGAACCCCCAGCAAAAGAGCTGAATAAAATGGAGGCAAGCAAACTATCAAGCATAGAATTAAAAAGAATGGTTATAAGGATACTCAAGGAACTCAGTGACAATAACAAAGAACAGAGTGGGAACTACAAAAGCATGAAAAAGGAAATAGAAACTGTAAACAGGAACCAGGAAGAGATGAAGAATATAACAGCTGAAAATTCACTAGAAGTAATGACAAGCAGGCTGGGTGAAGCAGAGGAATGAATTAGTGAGCTGAAAGAAAATGTAGAAGGAAATACCAAGGCAAAAAAAGCTGCATGAAAAAAAAAGACTCAGAAAAAATAAAGATAGTGTCAGGGAACTGCAGGACAACATGAAATGCAGCAACATTCAAACCATAGGAATACCAGAAAGAGAAGAAAAGGAGCAAAGGATAGAAACGCTGTTTGGAATAATAATGACAGCAAGTTTCCCTGACCTAGAGAGGGGGAAAGCCATGCAAGCCCAGGAAGCACAAAGGGTCTCAATCAAGATGAACCCAAAGAGGCCTATTCCAAAACACATCATAACTAAAACACCAAAGTTTAAAGACAAAGAGAGGATCTAAAAGGCAACAATGGAGAAACATGAAGTAATATACAAGGGAGCTCCAATAAGGTTAGAAGCTGACTACACAACAGAAACACTACAAGCCAAGAGGGAATGAAAAGAAATATTTTAAGTAATGAAAAACAAAGGCACGCAATCAAGGCTACTCTACCCAGAAATGCTGCATTTAAAATGGAAGGGGATATACTGAGTTTCCCAAACAAAAGAAAGGTGAAAGGAATACAATTCCACTAAACCAGCATTGCAAGACATGCTACAGGGAATGCTTTAAGAACATGAAGAAAAAGAGTGAGAGAGAAAGAAACACAAGTCCAAATGGGGAAAATGACAATGAATAAATACCTATCAATAATGACCTTAAGTGTAAATGGATTAAATGCTCCAATCGAAAGACATAGGGTAGCTGAATAGATAAGAAAACATGAACCTACACAGACTGAAAGTGAAGGGCTGGAAAAAATATCCCAAGCAAATGGTGAGGGAAAAAAAGCTGAGGTAGCAATATTTATATCACACAAAACAGACTTAAAAACAATATCCATAAAAAGAGATCGAGAAGGACACTTCAAAATACTCAAAGGAAGAATCCCTCAAAAAGACCTACATATTGTAAACATATATGCACACAATATAGGAACACCCAAATATATGAGGAATATATTAGAAGACTTCAAGAAAGATATATGTAGCAACACACTTATACCAGGGGATTTTGACACCTCATTATCAACAATAGATAGTTCTTACAAACAAAACATCAGCAAGGATGTTGGGGCATTGAACAAAGCCCTAGAACACATGGACTCAACTGATATATATAAAACTTTTCATCCCAAAGAAGCAAAGTATACATTGTTTTGAAGTGCACACAAATTTTTAAAGATAGACCATGCAAAATGGCACAAAACAAGCATCCACAAATTCAAGAAAATTGAGATTGTATCAAACATTTTTACAGACCACAAGGACCTGAAACTAGAAACCAACATCATGAAAAAAAAACTCAAAAACATTCCAATTCAAGGAGATTGAATAGCATATTATTAAACAATGAATGTGTTTATAATGAAATCAAGGAATAATCAAAAAGTCTCTCAAGATAATTGAAAATGAATGAACAACAGACTGAAACCTATGGGAAACAGGAAAGTTCTGAGAGAGAAGTTCATAGCACTAGAGGCCAACATAAAAAATATAGAAACATTTCAAGAAACAAAGCAAAACCATGTAGCCCTATATCTACAAGAACTGGAAGAACAACAAATAAAGCCCAAAACTAGTAGAAGAAATAAAATAATCAAGATTAGAGCAGAATTAAAGGACATAGAGACTAAAAGAACAATTCAAAGATTCAACAAATCCAGCAGTAGCTGGTTCTTTGTAAAGATAAACAAAATCAACAAGCCTTTAAGGAGGCTCATCAAGAAAAAAAAAAGAGAGAGGGCCCAATTAAATATAACTAGAATTGAAAGAGGAGAGATTATAACTGATATCACAGAGTTTGTATTGAAAGAAATACCTAGGAAAAACTATATGCCAAATAATTTGAAAACCTGGATAAAATGAAAAAAAATTTTGAAAAAACATTATCTTCCAAAACTGAATCAAAAAGAGGGAGAAAGCTTGAACAGACTGATAACAGCTGATAAAATGTAAGCAGTAATAAGAAAACTCCCAGCACACAAAAACCCTGGGCTATATGGTTTCACAGGATAATTTTACAAAACATTTAAGGAAAAACTAACCACTATCCTTCCCAGATTATTCAAAAAAATCCAAGAAGAGGTAAGACTTCCAAACTCTTTTTATAAAGCCAGCAACATCCTAATCCCCAAAACAAAGAGAGAACAAAGAGAGAAAAGTACAGACTAATATCACTGATGAACATAGACACTAAATTCCTCAAAAAATAGTGGCAAACTGGATTCAGCAATACATTAAAAATATCATACACGATGATCAAGTGGGATTCATCTCAAGAATGCAAGGATGATACAATAGTCACAAATCAATAACTGTAATACATTACATAAGCAGAAAGAAAGGCAAAAATCACATAATCATATCAATAGATGTGAAAGAAACATTTGATAAATTACAGTACCCATTTGTGATACAAACACTCAGTAAAGTGGGAGTACAGTGAGCATACCTCAACATCATAAAGGCCATATACGAGAAACTTACATCCAACATCATACTCAATGGGCAAAAACTAAAAGCTTTCCAATAAGATCACGAAAAAGGCAAGGATATCCACTTTCACCACTTCTATTTCACATAGTATTGAAGTCCTAGCCATGCATATAAAACAAGAAAAAGGAAAAAAATGCATCTAAATTGGAAAGGAGGAAGCAAAACTGTCAGTTCGTAGATGACATAATAGTGTACATAGAAAACACTATAGACTCCACTAAAAAAACTACTCAACCTAATAAGTGAATTTGGCAAAACAATGATACACTAAGCCAATATTCAGAATTTATTTTATTTTTTCTTTTATTATTGTTCAAGTATACTTGCCTGCCTTTATGATGCGGACACCAGCTAGCAGTGTCCGCGTCATTATGGATGAAATAAAACACACAGACTACCAAGTCTGGTGGAGGAAAAAGGAAGACAGCATGGCTTTTCTCTCAAGGGGAGCAAAAGCTGCAGCCTCCTCCATGACAGGCCTTCATTCTATATCTCCTCACATTACAAGATGGTCCTCACTCACTATGCCCAAGTTACAACAAAAGGAGCCAATGCCCCTAATCACATCACAGAAGAAGGATGTTAGCAAATGAAAAGGCAAAAGTGGTTAAGCTGGTTACACTGGTCCCTGCAAGGCTCAGCATGGATTTTAGGAAGTTACAGTAAGCATTTGCAGGGTGAGGGAGTTTTCACCAAAAAGCAGCTTAGGTAAATTGCAAATCTGATTACCCACAAGAGAACCTATCTGTGGGTGTGGGTCCTGTGCATCTCTGAGTGGGAGCTGGGCCCACGCCACACAGAAGGGTCTGCCACACCTTTACTCCCATCTCTTCTCACCACCTCAGACATACTCACCACCCTCCCCGGATTCCACTCCACTTTGGTTTTGGCCATGTGTCCTTTAGAGTTGTTGCTGAAAACCCTTCCCCTACATCCCCCTTTTATCCCCTCCCACCTCCCCTCTGCTTACTGTCTGTTCTTAATTTCAATGTCTCTGTGCATATTTTGCTTGCTTGTTTGTTTTTTTGATTAGGTTCCACTTAAAGGTGAGGTCATATGGTATTTCTCTATCACTTAGCATAATACTCTCCAGATCCATCCATGCTGTTGCAAAGGGTAGGAGCTCCTTCTTTCTTTCTCCAGCATAGTATTCCATTGTGTAAATGGAACATAGTTTTTTGATCCATTCATTTACTTATGGGCACTTAGGTTGCTTCCAGTACTTGGTATTGTATATTTTGGTGCTATTTACATTGGGGTGCATAGATTGTTTTGGACTGGTGTTTAAGAGTTCTTAAGATATAATACTAGCAATGGAATTGCTGGGTCAAAAGGCAGTTCCATTTCTAGTTTTCTGAGGAAATTCCATACTGTTTTCCACAGTGGCTGCACCAGTCTGCGTTCCCACCAACAGTGCACTTGGGTCCCTTTTTCTCCACATCCTCTCCAATACTTATTTGTTGATCTGTTTAAAATGGCCATTCTAACTCTCATGAAGTGGTATCTCATTGTGGTTTTCATTTGCATCTCTCTGATGGCTAGTGATCCTGAGCATCTTTTCATATATATCTCTGGACCCATTGTATGTCCTACTTGGGGAAGTGTGTGTTCAAGTCCATTGTCCATTTTTTAGTTGGGGTTTTGGTCTTCCTAGAGTGTTGGGAACTGCCCTGCCTGGTTTCAGGAGTTGTAACCCACCCCCCATAGCTAAGGCTGAGTGAGTGACATTCAGAGTAAGTCACTGAGGAAACAAAGCTTATCTCCCTGGCAGGAGTGCTGCTTCTGCTTTGTCCATAACTGGCCCCTAATGCTTGGTCAGTTAGCCAATCTCCTCAAGGGAGGGGTCACCTAAGACAGGCACAACCACTTGGAAGGCCCTCAAGGAAGGACTCGGGGGGCTGCAGCAAAGAGGGGGTAATGGACCCTCACCCCCCAGCTATCCTGACATAGCCTGAGTCCTCAATCCATCTGGGAGAAGTTTTCCTTATCTCTGGCTTCCTGGTTCTAATCCACTTAAGCCTGAAACTATGACGGAGGGAGCTGCAGCCCTGTGCTAGGTAGGGCAGGCTCCCCGGGTGATCTGGCATAGGAAAGAATTCATAAAGTCCTGTGAAACCTGCTTTGCTAAGAGTGCTCTCATTTAAATGATAAGGGCCCGAGCAGGAAATGAGTTTGTCTCCCAAAGTTTTGTAACCCCTTAGCTGACAGACCCTGTCTCAGATTAAGGCCTCAGATTTCTTTGAAATTTTATCTATTGTTTGATCCTTGCCACCTGACAATGATTGATGAGTTTTACCTTTATTCCTGTGTGTTTCGAACCTAATAAAAGCCATTGAGGAAGGGACTCTTGGCCCTTATCCTTTGAGAGATCAGCCACCTCTCCTCCCCAAGCAGATCATGTCTTGGTAGTCTTATTCTCATCCATGGCCGATGGATGGGGCTCTGTGGACGGAGTTCCATCACACTAGAGTAGAGTCATGTGAGTTCTTTATATATTTTGGAGATCAGACCCTTGTCCAAGGTATCATTGGTAAATATGTTTTCCCATATAGTAGGTTCTCTATTCATTTTAATGCTGTCTCCTTTAGCTGTGCAGAAGCTTTTTATTTTGATGAGATGCCATTTGTTTATTCTTTCCTTTATGTCTCTTGAAGGAGGAGATATATCAGTGAAAATATGTCTGCATGAAATATCTGAGATTTTCCTGCCTATATTCTAGTGAAGGACTTTTATGGTGTCATGACTAATATTTAAGTCTTTTATACACCTTAAAATTATTTTTGTGTATGGTGTAGGCTGGTGCTCGAGTTTCATTTTTTGCATGTAGCTGTCCAGCTCTCCCAACACCATTTGTGGAAGAGGCTATTTTTACTCCACTTAATGCTGCTGACCCCTTCCTCAGATATTAATTGACCATAAAGACTTCGGTGTGTTTCTGGGCTCTCTATTCTGTTCCATTGGTCTATGTCTGTTCTTATGCCAGTGCCAGGCTGTTTTCATTACAGTGGCATTGTAATACAGTTTAATAGCAAACATTGTGTTTCATTCTACATTGTTCTCTTTCTCAAAATTGCTGCAGCTATTTGGGGTCATTTATGATTCTGTATATATTTTTGAAGTGTGTGCTCTATGTCTGTGAAATATGCCATTGGTACTTTAATGGGTATTGTATTGAACCCATAAATGCTTTGGGTAGTATGAACATTTTGACAATGTTAATTCTTCCAATTCATGAACATGGTATACATTTCCATTTGTTCGTGTCTTCCTTAACTTCTTTCTTCAGTGTTGTGTAGTTTTCTGAGTACAGGTCTTTTAAATCCTTGGTCAGGTCTATTCCTTGGTATTTTATTTTTCTTGTTGCTATATCAAATGGGGATGCTTTCCTTGATTTGTTTCTGACATTTCATTGTTGGTATACAAAAATGTCTTTGAATTCTGAATGTTGACTTTGTATCCTGCTGCTTTGCCAAATTAATTTATTAGGTTGAGCAGTTTTTTGGTTGAGTCCCTAGGATTTTCTATGTACATTATCATGTCATCTGCAAACAATGACAGTTTTGTTTCCTGTTTTCCAATTTGGATGCCTTTCATTTCTTTTTCTTGTCTGACTTTTGTGGCTAGGATTTCCAACACTATTTCAAATAGAAGTGGTAAAGCTGGACATCCTTGTCTTGTTCCTGATTTTAATGGGAAAGTTTTTAGTTTTTGCCCATTGAGTATGATGTTGGCTATAGGTCTCTTGTACATGGCCTTTACTAGGTTGAAGAATGTGCCCTCTATTACCACTTTGCTGAGTGTTTTAGTCATAAATGGGTGTTGTACCTTATCAAATGCTTCTTCCCCATCTATTGCTATGATCATGTGATTTTTGCCTTCCCATTTTTTTCTGTGATGTATTATGTTTACTGATTTGTGTATATTTTAACTATCCTTGCATCCCTGGGATGAATCCCACTCAATCAAGGTGTATGATCTTTTTACTGTAATGCTGGGTGTGGGTTACCAATATATTGTTGGGGATTATAGTATCTATGTTTATCAGTGATATTAGCCGGAAGTTTTCTTTTTTTGTTGTGTCTTTATCTGGTTTGGGGATGACGATGATTCTGGCTTCATAAAAAGAGTTTGAGAGTCTTCTGTCTTCTTGGGTTTTTTGTAATAGTCTGTGGCTTATAAGCAAGAACTTTTCCTTAAATGCTTTGTAGAATTCTCTTGTGAAACCATCAGGTCCAGGGCTTTTGTGTATTGTGAGGTTTTTTTATTACTGCTTCTATTTCATCAATTGTTATTGGTCTGTTCAGGCTTTCTGCTTCTTCTTCATTCAGTTTTGGAAGATTATATTTTTCTACAAATTAATCCATTTCACCTAGGTTTTGACATTTCTTGGCATATAGTTCTTCATAGTAGTTTCTTGCAATTTTTTGTATTTCTGTGGTATCAGTTGTAATCTCTCCTCTTTCATTTCTGATTGTGTTCATTTGTGCCCTCTCTCTTTTTTTCTTGATGAATCTGCTAAAAGTCTTGTCAATTTTGTTTATCTTTTTGAGGAACCAGTTTCTAGATTTATTAATCCTTAAGATTGTGCTTTTAGTCTCTATGTCATTTATTTCTGCTCTGATCTTGGTTATCTCCTTCCTTCTACTTGCTCTGGGCTGT
>PVKU01015622.1:0-17618 GCA_004027475.1 Anoura caudifer | reverse complement strand
GGTGGATGGTGGATGGATGGGGGATGGATGGAGGGTGGATGGATGGTGGATGGTGGATGGATGGTGGACGGATGGTGGATGGATGGATGGATGGATGGTGGACGGATGGATGGTGGACGGATGGTGGATGGTGGATGGACGAGTGAATGACTCCCAGGCCCCGCAGTGTCCTCCGTGTGGTGGGCGAAGGGCACTGTCACCGGGCTCAGTGTGCAGTGTGGCCGGTGCTGAGATGAAGGTGCACAGCGCATGTGCGGACACAAATGAGGACAGTCTCTCGGGTGGGGGTTCAGAAGGCCTGGCAGAAGCCCACACACGCCAGGACCTGAAAGGGGGTAAGAGGCAGCGGCCGGAAGGAGTGTCCGGGCAGGGGCACAGCCCCGGCCATGCCGGCGTTCAGGGCGGAGGCTGAGTAGAGAGAAGCCAGAGCTGAGGGCCAGCTGCCCACCGGGCGGGCCTCCCACCCAGTGCTTCTTGGCGGGCCCCCCGAGGGCACTGCCAGGCCTTCCCTTGCTGGCACAGGCCCAGCCCGGGCAGCAGTGGGAGTGGGCGCTGTAAGGAGGTTCTGGCCCCACACCAGCCCTCTGACGAGACTCTGAGGTCCCAGCCCTGTCCCCAGCCCCCACCTTCACCTGAGCCCAGACACCAGTAGGGAGGTGCAGCCCAGTGCCGGGCAGCTGTGCCGGCCAGCATGGAGGTGGCTGGCACAGCCCTGGTACCCTGGCCTCCTCCCAGCGTCCCCAGTGTCCTGCTTCCTGAGGAAGGACACTCACCAGGGTCTGGCCAGGATGCCTGCCTAAGGCCCCAGGTTCCCACCCCACCCTTTGTTCTGGAAATAGGAGCTGGACGCGTGGAGGGCAGGATGCTGGGAGATGCAGGGAGCACCCTGGCCCTGATGTTAGCTCAAGGGTCCGGCCCGAGCAGCAGGGAGGCCAGGGCAGCTGGGAAAAGCTGCCGGAATCCCGCCCCCACTCGGCCTGGACGCCTCCGCGCGGTCACGCCCCTGGGGGAGCAGGACCAGCCGTCCGCCCTCTCAGGAATTGGAACCAGGACGGCCAAGGCGCCCGAGACGCTGCCAGGTCCGGTCCGGGGAGTGGGGCCAGCTCCGTCCTGTGAGTCAGCCGCTGAACGGCTCCGGGAGGCATCGGCTCCAGTTACAGCCTTGACCCTTCTCACCCCCCCCCACCAGCCTTCCTACTTCAAAGGCCGTTGGCCCCTAGGCAGGGGGGGGGAGTTTCTGAGGGCCCATGCGCCCCCCTCCTCCTGGGGGTGGGGGTGCAGCCCAGGGACCCCGTGTAGGAGGCCCGCACCCTTCCTGCAGGGCCCTGGCTGCAGAGCCCTCCCTGCAGGGCCGCTCTCCCCGATTCTCCTGGCCCCAGCTGGGCAGGGATGTTTGGGCCCAGAGAGGTGGGCCTGGGGGCCCAGCCTGCTCGGCTCCCCAACTCCCGCTCTTACCCGCCCCCACCCCGATGCACAGCCCCGAGGAGCTCTGCTCTGGGGAGGCTGCCCCCTAGGGTGGCGGGCCCCCCCCCACCTGCCTGTGGCCGTTGTGAGTTTAGGTCTCTCCTGAGTTTGCTTATGGGGCTGCCCTGGGCTGTCCGTCAGCCCACGCACTGCCCCTCAGGCTCCTCTGACCACTGACACCCGGAGCGCATGGCCACCTCCAGCTGGTGGAGTGGGGCGCGTGCCCAAGGCCAGAGCCGGGCTGCAGGTGACTGACGGGGGCAGGGCAGGCCTGGCCGCAGGCTCCAGCAGGGTGCCTGGAGGCCGCCCAGATGGGCGGCTGCTCTGGGCGGGGCAGGGTGGGGGTGGGCGTGGGCAGAGCCCTGGTTCCCAGCTCAGGGATCAAAGCAGGTGGGACTGGTGGCTAATTACACAGGGGGCCAACAGGCACCTGAGGAGGCTTCGTGGGCAGGGCCAGGACAGTGGCATCCCCACCCTGGACCGTGCAGCTGATGTTCCCCCCGGGCCAGGAGGGAGCAGACACCTGTGCTGAGCGCAGACAGAGTGTGTGGGGCTAGGACGCCCAGCCGAGGTGGCGTGGAGGGAGCCAGCCAGGACAGGGGACCTGAGGGTGGCGTTACCAGGGGCCGAGGGACCGGAACCAGGAGGGGTTTCTTCTCTGCATTGCTCGGGCTGGGCCTTGCAAGTCAGACCTGGCCGTGCTCCAAGCCAGGTCCAAAGCCCACGGCCAGGGGCTGCCCCTAAGCCCCGCCCCATCGGCCTGTCTGTCAGCTGCCCTCTGGCCTTGCCCCTGCACGGAAACACCAGCTGCCTGTAGCCCGGTGGCCCCGAGGCCAGGGACAGGGCTGCCTGAGGAGGGTAAGGCAAGGAGCCCATTCCCTTGAGGCCTCCTCCTCCAGGAAGGAGGGAGGGAGTGAGGGAGGGCTCCCAGGCTCCCCTGGGCCTTTGAAGGGGGCCCACTGAGGCAGCCCCTGCCTCACCTGTCCCCCAGCGCCCCCCATCCCCAAACCGGCCACCTCTTCCAGGGCTCACATAAAACTCTGAGCACTTGGTGTCCCAGCCTGCACCCGCTGGGCTGGCGTGTGGGCCCGGCCCGCCCCTGAGTCACCTGCCCCTCCGCCCCACCCGCAGAGAGGCCTGGCTCCGTCCCCCTGCAGGGCCCTCCTCCAGTGGTTCCGTCTTTCTGCGGCCGGCCTGTCCCACCCAGCGGGCTCTCTGTGCCTCTTGTCCCTGTCTTTGCCTCTGGAGGTTTCAGCGCCACTTTCCCTCCCTGAGTCTGTCTGTCTGTCTGTCATTCCGTCTCTCTGTCTGTCTCTGGGCACAGGCAGAACTCCCTGGGAAGACAGAAGCCACAGGCCTCACTGCTCAGGGACAAATGTCCAGCGGGCCCAGGCTCTCCATGCAGGGTGAGGCCTGCAGACAGCTGGGCAGCAAATGGTACATGTGGTGGGGCCTCCCCACCCGCCCCCGGCCCCCAGCCCCACAGGGCTCTTCCTGGGGCCACAAGGATCACTGGCCACCACTCCTCTTGCGTGGCAGTGGGCAGCTGGCAGTGACTCAGCCAGGCCCCAGGACCAGGCAAGCCCCACGGTATCCGTGCTCAGAGGAGGGGCTCCTGGGGACACCGGGGGTCCTCTCTCAGCCCCGACGTGGGATCCCGAGGCCTTCTGGGCAGAGGGCCCAAGGGGCTGGAGACTCCTGAGAAGCGGCCAGCCTGGCCCCGCCCCTTCGTGCAGCTGCCCCTCCGTGGCGTTCCTGGGAAGTACCCTGAGCACCAGCAGCGGGGGTGGGGATGGGCAGCAGGGGTTCCCACCCTGCAGGCCTGCCACGCCCCAGCCAGCTGCCCTGGCCCCCTTCCTCTGCGGTGTGGCCCCAGAGCCCACCGCCCAGCCCCTCTCAGGGCGACCTTCCCTCTCAAAGGGGCTTTCTTTGTGGGGCTGTGGGCCCACCCACCGAGGGGCCCACCCACCAAGGGCCCCAGAACCTCGCTCCACCCTGGGCTTGGGGGCAACAGCTTGGGAACCAGCTCCAGCCCAGGGAGCTGCCTCTCAGGGAGCAACGCGAGCCAGGGACGTCTCCGTTCAGCAAGTCTCTTCAACCGTCTGCTTGGTCAGGCCTCTTGTGAGGTACGGAGGGTGCCGAGGGGACTGGGAGCTGTCCCCATGGAGCTTTGAGTGCAGATTGGTGGCCACCGCAATAGGCCTCGAGGTGCACCGGGCAGGAGGGTGACCAACCAGTGGTCTGGTCCCCCAGGAAGTGTGCGCCCCCGTGCGTGGGTCCTGGGTGGCCCGGGGAAGGGACCGATGGCCTCTGGGTTTCTTTGTGCCCCCCACTGCTGAGACGCTGCCCCGCCACAATGCCCCTGCCCGGGTCCTCCCGGAACCGCAGACACCTGGCCCTCGGGGATCGCTGAGGGCGGAGGGGCGCAGAGAGCCTGGGCCCACCCAGCAGCTCAGCAGGCCTAGGGGATGTCACTCGCCCTGGGGGCTTCTGGGGACTGGTGTATTTGTCTGGTCATCTGTCACATCCTGGGGACCACCAGGGGTGGGGACGGAGGTTTCAGGGAAGCAAATGGGCAGAGTGCAGCTTCCCAAATGGTCGCAGCTCAGCCAAGCTGGGGGAGGCTCCATGAGGGAGGCTGGCCAGAGACCTGGGCGCCGTGCTCACAGGGACAGGGACACCCAGGCATATGGCCCCATCCCGGAGACCCGGCACCTGCCAGCATGTATGCGGGAGCAGAAGTGGACCAAAGGTGGACTCCAGGGCCACCCTGCCCAGCTCCCAGATTCCAGGCTCCCCAAGGCCAGGGCCAAGGTGCGAACGGGCGGGAAGGGGCTGCTGTGGGACAGGAGGGTTCAGGCTGAAAGAAGGCAGAAAGCAGGGGGCTGAGTCCCACGTGCACCCGTGGGAGCCCAGTGCCGTGAGCCCAGGTGGCTCTGGACCACAGCAGGGTGGCCACTCCTGTCTGTCCACAGGCGGCCTGGGAGCTCTGGGGGCCTCCAGAACCTCGCGCCTGCGTGCGGTGCGGTCCCTGCTCTCCTGTCCCAGGCGGGCAGGTGCAGCGTGGGGCTCGCTTGCGGAGGGAAGGGGCTGGCACTCACTGGACTCCTCCGGCACCCAGAAGTCCGGGGAACGCGGACCACAGAGAAGGCGGGGCCAGGCAGCCTGAGCCCCAACACTGGTGCTCCCGCTCACAGGCAGGCCGTCCCCGCCCGAGCCCAGCAGGCTCCTGTGAAATAGGGTCTTGGAAGTCCTGCCTCCCAGGGTTGGTGGGACCCGCCCTCAGAGGCGTGGAGACCACACCAGTGTGCGCCCATGCCCGGCACCCACACTCACGCCTGGTGTCCCGTGTGGCCGCCCCCACGGACGGAGGGAGGAGCAGAGGTTGTGCGGGGAGAGCTGGTAATCGAGCGGGGAAGCCTGGCCCCTCGGACTCTGCCAGCGTGCCTGTGGGACGATGTGGCTCCTGGGAAATCGGGGGACGGCTCCCCAGAGGGTTACCCACAGAGCCACCACGTGCCCCGCAAGGCCGCCCAGCGAGAGAAGATGACACACGACCACTGGCAGGACCTGCAGGCTCACAGGCCCAGCGGCTCTAGTCACAGCAGCCAGAGGGGCAGACGACCCACGCGGCTCCCGGCAGGGGGTGGAGGGACTCGGTGCGGGCCAGCCACACGGTGGAACATCACTCAGCCAGGGAAGGGGACAGGTGAATCTTTCCACCGTCGTGTGGAGCAGAAGAAGCCACCGAATATGACATCCTGGGCGACATCCACCCCCGCGAACTGTCCAGAACAGATGAATCCACGGACACAGAAGGTGGACCCTGGTTCCTTGGGGCGGGGCTGCAAGGCTGGGCGGGGGGGGGGGCACCGCTTCGGGGCAGGAGGTCACTCCCAGAGGGACTACAATGCTCCGAAACAGGCCGCGGTGGCAGCCGCCCATGCCTGCTCGGAACACACTGAAAACCGAAGGGCCGTCCCCTTCAGGGAGGAACGGCGTGGCGTGTGCATTGTCTTAACGAAGCTGCTAAGAGCAAGCAAGGGGCGAGCCCAGGGCTCCTGGCCAGGCAGGGGCTGAGCAGGGTGCCAGCCGGGGCCCCTCCCGGGGGGCAGGCAGCTGTCCCTTCCATCAGCCGTGTTCCCCGCAGCGGGCCAGGGCAGGGTGGCCACGGGAAGCCAAATGGGCTTGGGAGGGGCCTGCCCAGGACTGGACTCTGGTTGGCTGGGGCCTCGCCCTGTTTGTTCAGGAGGCTGGGGCCCCCATCCCTCCTAACCTCCTAACCTCCTAACCTGGCCGAGGGCCTCCTCCCCTCCCGCCCACTCCTGCCCATTCGGAAGGATGTTTTTCCAGGGGCCTTCGGAACAAATGGCATTTGGACTCTGGCCTGGAAGCCTCGTCGGGACAGACCCCAAAAGCCACCCCCGCTAGGAGTGACCTGCTTCCTCTGGACACCCAGCCCTGGCCGGAATCCAGTTTTGCTGCTTCTCGGTTCCTCTGAGCCTCGGGGTCATGGGGGGCTGGCCTCCTGGGCTGTCCTGGGCACTGGTGAGGCCCCCGGGCAGGGCCTGACCCCCCACCCGGAGTGCGAGGGTTTTGATCCTTAGGAGGGCCTGGGGAGGGGCTCAGCAGGACCTGACGTGACCCACCCCGGGAACCACATCTGGGGCCCGGACCCAGGCCCAGGAAGGGCCAGTGTGCCCACTTGGGGAGGTCCAGGGCCACCCAGCGGCCCAGAGAGTGGAAGGTGTCCCTCCCTGCACCCCCGCTGCTCCGCCCCCAGACCCCGGCCTCTGATGGCGAACACACTTCCCACAGCCGGCCCCCTCACGCTGAGCTCTGCGCCCTCCGGAGCCGGCGGAGGCTTGGGGGGAACTTTCCCAGAAACGGCTTGTGAGTCACCGGCCAGCCCAGGAAGTGGCCGCCTCCTGTCCAGCCCCGCCAGCTGACCACCGGGCCTCCGTTTGGACCACAGAGAAGAGGCCCTTCACGTGTGACCTCAGAGTGGACAGAACGCCTCTGCACTGGGGCCTCTCTGGGCTCCCGGTGTCGTGGGCGAGCTCAGGTCACAGCCAGCCCCACGAGCCCTTGTTGAACTGTGGGGGCCTGGGGAGGAGGGGCTTTGGTGGGCCTGGGGCAGGAAACGGGAGGCCCTCTGGGGGACGGGTGTGAGGGGAAGAGCTTCCCGGAAGGGATGGTGTGTGGGGAGCCCGAGGTCATCCGTGGGGCTGCAGCTCGGCAGGAGGGGCCAGGCTGGGCCGAGCAGGCTCCGAGGTCTGGGACCAAGAGCAGGGGCTTCCCAGGCGCTCCCAGGCCAAGGTGATCCCCAGGAAGCCACGGCGAGGCCAGGGGGAGCGGCTGAGGTCCCCCAGCTGACTCAGCCTGCCTCCAACCACCACTTTGGGCGCAAGGGCCGCAGGGACCAGAGAGGGGAAGCAGGAGGCCTGAGGCCGCGCAGCAACCTAGAGGGAGGTTCCACACGTCAAGATCCCACTCCGTTGGCTTCCAGGCCCCTCTCTCAGCAGAGAACCTTCTGGAGAGCAGAAGACGGCTGTCGAGGGTCCTCTCAGGAGAGGCAACAGGAAAACCCGTGCCCCAGGAACAGTGCCCAGGCCCTGAAAACTGAGGCTCCTGGGGGCCGGCCCAGCATGCAGGTGATGCTGACCCCGGTGGTCCCCTGCGCTGGGCACGGCGTGCGGGGCTCAGGCCCGGCCAGGCAGGCTTCGGCCCCCGAGTGGGTGATGCCCTGCTTGGGGACCAGCTTCCCCCCTCTGCCAGCACCTTCCCAGCCCGAAGTGCAGGAGCTGCTGGGCAGAGCAGGGTGGGGGTCCCCGCCTTATCCCTGCCTCTATTCTGCCTCTACTCTGGGATTCAGACCCAGCCTGCGAGGCAAGACGCGGGGTCGGCCCCTGCGGGCTGTGGGACTTTGGGGAAGTTACCCAACCTCTCTGAGCCAAGGATGAAGCCTTTGCCTCGCAGGGCAGCTTTGAGGAAAAACAGGGCTTAGGTAATGCCAGCCACGGAGGGGCCACCACCCACCGACGCCTGCAGCCCAGCACCCGGTGGCCGCTCAGGCCTGGAGGGGCTCCAGAGGCTCCCGGAACAACGCTCCCATGAGGCCAGGAGGGGCGGAGGCCAGCTAGGGACCCAGCACCCCGCTACTGCCAGTACCCCACCTCCCGCCAGCCCCCGGCACCCTTGGTTTACTCAGATCCCACCTGCCCACCCTCCTCCCCGTCCTGCCCCTGCCCAGCCCCGAGGCACCCCTGCCATCATCCCCCACGGTCATGGCCCTGCCTCCCCCGGGGAAGGGGCTGGCTTCACACTTCAGCTCCTGCTCCTGGCTGGGATGTGTTCTCCCCGCCGCTTGTTCAAACTTGTTGGGGACTTCTGTGCGCTGGCCTGGTGACTTCACGCCCTGAGAAGAGGGCTGCTTGGGCAGTGACTCATCCGGGGTCACCTCAGGAGTGCTGGCTTGGGGGTGCTGGCTTCAGAGCCCCGCCCCCACTCAGGGCAGAAGATAGAGCCACACCTGGCTCTGCATCGCTGCACGGTCACGCCGAGTGAGGGCCGAGCGAGGGCTGCGGGGGCCACGCAGTCTGACCACCACGTCGGGGGGAAGCGCCCAGTGCTCCCTGCTCCCCAGGAACCCAGCCCACCTGGGCTAGGGCCGCCCACGGCCTGGAAAGGCAACACGCAGGCGCCTCACGTCCCCAGGGACCTCTCCGCGTGCTCAGGGGCAGCGAGGCACATCGGGCCGCCCGTGTGACCACGCCACATCACACTGACCCCTACTGGCCTGACCGGCCCCAGCACAGATGTGGGTCCTGGTGGGGGCGTGGGGAGGCCTAAACGTCTTCCCGCCACCCTCCCCACCCCCGCTGCTTTCCGGAGCTCTGGCTTGGGGAGCCCCTCCATCCGCTCAGCCGCTCCCCGCCCAGGGCCAAGGGCAGGGGCTTCTCCTTCACACATCTGTTCACATGTGTCCGCCCCCGCCTCTCCTGCCAGAGGGGGTGCGTCCTGGGAGGATGGCAGGTCGCGGAAACATAGCCTCCCCTCACATCTTCCTGGGGCCGAGGGGTATGCGCTCCCCCAGATCCCAGCCGACAGCGGATTCCAGAGCCTCTCCTCCCCCTGCTACCCCCCGCCGTGCGGGGTCCGGGGCGCACCCCCACCCCACCGAGTTGCCCTTCCCTGATAGAGGTGATTTCCTCTGCCCGCCTCCAGAAAGACCAACTAACGTGACACCGGGCCAGGTCAAGGCCAGCTCGGACACCTCCAGCTGTCCAAACACACTGGGCCTGCAGGGTGCCCTTGGGGACGCTGCTTGATCGGGTTGCGGGGGGGGCAGCTGGTGTGGGGCTGGACCCTGCGGGCTTGGGGCCACGCCTCCCTGCAATGGCCTGGACTCCACCCTGCCCGGGACTGCTGGCCGCCCGGTCAGGTCAGGGATTGTCACTGTCGTTGGGCTTTAGGAGGTGGCCAGACGGGGGGCACAGGGAGAGCCTCAAGGCTGCTGGGGTGGGGGCTGGGTGGCGGTCGTGAGCGTGGGGCCACACAGGGGTGTGGGGGATGAGAAGGTTGGGGAGGCAGGGCGTGGCCAAGGGGTCTGATAGACTCTGGGGGTGTGGGCCCAGGCAGGCCCTGAAGATGCAACCCCCCAGTGGGTGGCCGGAAGCAGCTGGGCGTGGGGCTCTGACCTCAGGACAGTACCCCAGGTGGAGCGTGGACACACCAGCCATGGCTGTGGGTCAGGAGAGGCCTTCTGAAACGGAGCTCGAGTATCCGGAGCAGGCACCCAGGCCAGAGAGGGGTTGTCTTGTCCAGGAGGGACAGGGAGGGATGGAACTCAAGGGGCCAGGACAGGCGCTTCATGGGCCACAGGCAGGGGCAGGGGGCCAGGGCAGCTGGAGGACAAGCCCAGGGCTCTGGGGCGGAGTCGCCGATAGAGGCAGCTACAGGGCAGCCGGGCTGGCCCAGTCCCCAGCCCGCCGTGACATCCGTGTGGCAGCCCTGGGCTCACTGAGGAGCCGCCTGCCCATCTGCCATGGGCCTTTCTGGGGAGGTGGGGCCTGGCTGGAGAGGTCAGGCTTTGGGGCGAACCTCCGCGCCTCACGGAGGTGGCAGGTGGGCAGAGGGTACCCTGCCTCCCTGGGTGACTCCAGATGAGCCTCCACCTCTCTGGTCCTGAGAGTCTCGTGTGCAAATCGGGACCAGGACGGTACCTCTGGCGGCTGCGGAGTGGAGGAGAACGGATGAGAGGAGACACCCTTGTCAGAGCCTCTGCCGGGCCACTGCCGGATGGGAGGTGACCAGCAGGCTCTCAGAGAGCAGGTGCCTGGCCCTGGCCCTGGCAGTCTGCTGCACCAGGGGTCCCCCGGCTCCACCGTGCGGGGGACCTCTGTGCCCTGGCCTGGCAACTTGCCGCCCTGAGAAGACAGCCCGCTGGGAGCGCGAGCAGGAGGGAGCCTCCTGGACAGGTGCAGAGAGAGACAGGCCAGGGCCAGGCGCGGCACCTGTGTTTCAGGGCAATAAACACCCCAGCAGCCGAAACCGGGAGGAAGGAGATGAAAGGAAGGAGGCGAAGGCCCAGGCCTGCTCAGCCTCTAAGCGATGATGCCATTGCAGGAGCCCCACCCGCCTGCCTGGCCGGCAGCCCGCAGGCATCGGGGGCGCTGCGGGCAAGGGGTCTGCTGGGCTCCCCACTGGGAGGGGCGCGGGGACCAAGGGCACTGGCCCTGCCTGGCTGACCGCGGCGGGGCGCGGCGGGGAGGGGTCCGCCCTGGCTGAGGATTCCTTCTTTCAAAGGAAAGGATGATGTGAGCTCAGATTTATTGCCAGGCAAGATGTGTAAGACCTGAGCTGTTATAAAATGGAAAAAACAAAAAAAGGCAGAGGACTGTGGAACGCATCCAGGGCGGCTGCGGTCCTGTGAGAACCACGGGGTGGGGGGTGGGGCGCTGGGGGGGCGCTGGGCTGCCGCCAGCACGGCGGTGGGGGGTGGGGGTCGATCTCCAGGCGGGGCCCGCCCCTGTTTTTTCCTTTCCTGCCTCCTCTGCCTCCGCCTGTTCGTCTGCGCCAGGCAGGTACAGCGGGGCTGACCTGACCACCAGGCCATCAGTCCTGCTTCGGGGGCGGGTCCGAGCCCGGCTTTGTCCTGCTTCTCTCGCCTCGAGGGCTTGGAGCCCGGTGCACGGGCACCGTGAGGCCTGGCTCCTGGGCCAGAGCCTTTCCGCTGCCCGACAGCTCCATGAGCGTCCCAGACAGGCCTGTCACCTCCTGTGCCCTCACCCTCGAGGGCAGCCGTCACCCCTTCCACAGGTCAATAAACTGAGGCAATCAGCAGACACTGAGGGACCGTCCGGTGTATACTGAGTCCAGTGGAGGACAATGGGGAAGAGTCGGACACAGGCACTGTCCCAAAGCCACCCTGAAGGGGGACACCAAGGGGTGGGGGAGGACGCAGGGTGGGCTGTGAGTGGAGGGCCAGCAACAGGTAGGGCAGGAATCCCCATTGCCTAGGGAGGCTAAACCTCTTCCAGGTGGAGCAGTCCAGGAGGACTTCCTGGAGGAGGAAAAAGGAATCTCAGGGGCCCCTGGAGGCTGGGTGCCTCTCGGGACCTTAGTTTTCTCCTCTGCAAGGGTAGTCATGCCCCAGTATTCACTGGTAAGCCTGGCAGCCTGGGGGCTGGGCCTAGGGCAGACTGAGGCTGCGGACCACCCCACAGCCTATCACACAGAGCTGGGAACGCAGCTCCGGGGCTTTGCCAAAGGCTTAGATAGAACAGCTGAGGGGCTGCGCCCTGACCCGGGGAATAGAACAGAGGCGTCCACAGAACAAAGAGGAAGCCCGGCTGGGAGCTCAGGGTGCAGTGTTGCCCGTGGTCAATGACCTCGTGAGCTTGTGCAATGAGCGTGGGCCCGGAAAACTGCCCGCCCGCGGCTGCACGCAACAGGCAGGCCACTAGCTGCAGGCGCCCCGGCCAGCCACGCTCACAGGCCACCACCCGCCCAGCCGGGGCCTGAGCAGGCGCTGGGATCCCAGTCCCCCTGGTCAGTGGCTGAGGCCCACACCTGCCCTGCCCCAGCTTCACCGTCCTGAGGGCTCCGAGGGGCTAGGCCACTGCCCTCACACTCTGGCCCCACTGTCCTCCCTCCCAGAGGGGCCTGCGCTAGCCCAGCCCTGGCCTTGTTGTCTTGGTACCCTCATGGCCCCCAGGCCCCTCCCCACCAGGCAGAGCAGGAGGCCTGGCCCTGGGGGAGCCAAGCTCTGGCCCTAGAGGGACCTGGGGTGCGGTCGCAGCCTGCACCTCCCTCAAGTGCACGGGGGATCAAGCCCCTTCCTCCTCTGCACGTGGGGGTGTAACCGGCCCACCCACCAGACCACGGGAGGCCCTGGGATGAGGCCAGGGCCACACACCCTTGGCCAGTGCCCTCGGCTCGGGTCCGCCCTCCAGGGGCTCCTACTGCAAGGCTCGGGCCGCCCCAGCTTGACAGGGTCACTGCTGGCTAAGGGGGCCCAAAGGCCAGGCAGCAGCCAGCGGCCCCCTGAGTAGACGGGCCCAGACCAGGGACAAGCTTGGCTTTGCCCATCGTGCCCAGAGGAGGCTGATGTGCTGGGCACAGGGTGGTCCTCCAGTAAGAACATGTGACCCCGACACCCATCCCGCAGCTCCGGGCTGACAAGGACCCCCCGATCTTTGCCTCGACGCAGTTCGGGAGAAGGGAAGCAGGAGTCAAGGGGTCCCCCTTCGGGCCCGAGGAGTGATGGGCCCTGAAGTGAGGAAGGGAGGGGACTGCAGAGCTGGCCCCCCAGGACGCCGCGGCCCAGGCCAGGTGGGCGTGGGGTTGGGAGCAGCTGGTGGGGGCCAGCTTCTCTCCGCTCCTTAGCCCGGCGCTGCAGACAGAGCCCAGAGCTGGCTGTCCGGCTACTGCGACCTCACCAGGCCCGGCTGGAGTGTGGGGGCGGGGTACCCAGGGCGTTCCCAGCTCCCCCGTGCCCACTATCTGGGGCGGCTTCACCGGCCGCAGATAACTGGGCAGAGCAGAGACAGACGCTGGGAACAATGCCGTGGGACCAGCTCCCAGCTGGGGGTGGGGGTGGGGCGAGGCTCGGCCAAGCCTCGGGGAAGGGCTGGGGGCGCTGGGGAGGGGGGTCCAGGGGCTTGGCTGACAGCAAGGCCTTGTGGCCGCAGGCCAGGCCTTCCAACCTCCTGCCCAGAGTGTCCTCGTCCAGGGCTCTCTAATGGCCTCTGTCATGCAGGCCCCGTGCTCCGCAGGCACCTGGGAGGGAGCCACAGGACCGGGCTGGGGGGGCTGATGTTCCCACGGTGCCGCCCCCGCACAGGGCTCCCAGTGCTGGCCAGCTCGGCCCGGGACCTGCTGGCTCAAGCCCCTGCCCTCAGGGGTGCTCCCCTGGGCCAGGCCGGTGTTTGGCTTGTGGCCCGGGGAGGGGAACACCTGTTCCACACCCACCGGGGCCCCGGGGCCTGGCTTGTGCTTCGTGGGAGCAGAGGGCACAGATCTGCCTCTTCATGGGTGCAGAGGGCAGGGCGGGGGGCTGGGAGAATGGGGGCTTTCTGGGATCCCACACGCAGGGCCCCCACCCTGGACCCACCCAGCGCCCACGGCCAGGACTCCTGCCGGCTCTTGCGACACAGCTGAGCGCTGCAGCAGAACCTGCGTCTTGGGCTCAGGCCCCAACGTGTCCCCGTGGCTCTCCTTCCAAGGGGGTGGGGTGGGCAGCTGGGGACGAGACCCCTGGGGCTCTGGGCCCTCAGGTTCTCGGGAGGCTGGTGGCAGCCACGCAGCAAGGCAAGAGTCGGGGCCTGAGCCAGCCCCTGACCCTCAGGGCAGCCTGGCCAAGTCCAGCCTATACTCTCACCCTAGTTGTCCCACCCTCGAACAGGTCATCTGCCCCAGACCCTCGTCAGGGCCCCAGTCCATCCTTCGCCAGGACAATCTGTGCCATCGCCCCCCAACGGTGACAGGGGCTGGCCGTTGACTGTCCCGGGGACCTTGGGCTGCCTTGGGGCTGGACGCATGTCCAGGTCCTGCCTTCTCCATGCTGGCCCTCTCAGTTCCAGGCCCACGTGGTGTCCGTCCCCAGGGACCAGGGGTTTGGGTGGAGCCTAGGGAGGGGGTCCCTGGGTGCTGGGGCGGACGGTGGGCTCTGCCCGGGCATGTCTGGGCCTCACAGAGCTTCTCCTGGACGGTGCAATCGGAGCTGGGCAGAAGCAACCGGCCTGGGGGAGGGGGCACCCAGACTCCACCGGGACCCCCAGGACCTGCCCAGTTCTGGGGCTCACCCCTGCACCACCCCCCTGCTCCTCCTGGGGGAAGGGCAGGCTGGGGCAGGTGGGCAGGTGGCCTGACGCCCCTGGCTTCCGGTTCCCAGCTCTGGGCACCACAGGCGAGGCCAGTGACAGGCGACTTCCTTCCTCTTTGGCAGATGGTGGAGGAGCAGGATGACAGGGGTGAACAGGCCTTGGGCCTCCTCCCTGTGGGGGTCTGCAGGCCGGGCACTCACGAGTGGGCTCCCTGCGGAAGGGGCTGGCCCTGCAGCCAGAGGCTCCTGGAGGCCGGCCAGGTCCCCCACGCAGGCCCCCGGCCCCGAGGCCGCTCCGCACACCGAGCCTGGCGGGGCTGCCCCGCGTGGCTGCGCAGGCTGGGCGCCGGCCCACCCACTGAGGCGTCTTCCCAGAGCGCGAATCCAGCGTTTTTCCTGAGCTGAAGCCCCCAGGATGAAGGCTGAGTCCTTGCTGGCGGCCACCTGCTCCCTCAGCCTCACCCTGCCACCCGGCCGCTGCCCAGTCGGTCCCTGGGACATCTCTGCCCCCCAGCCCCTGCCATGTGGTCTGTGGGCTCTGCCGGGCGGTGAGGGGCCTGAAGTCACCGACTTTGGAGCTCCCGAGATCTGCAGAAGGCAGGGGTCGGGCGGGCACGGGCTGTGGGAACCCGCTTTGCCCGCGGGCCCCAGGGCTGGGTTGGGGTGGGGAGCAGGCAGGCCCGGGAGCCTCTGTCAGGGCCTGGCACAGTCCTGGGGGCTGGGGACAGCACAGGGGTAGAACAGTGCCCCTCAGCCGGCCGCTCAGCCCCCCACACCTGCCCCGCTGCCTCGAGGTGCGGAGGTGAGGGGGGCGGAGCCCAGACTTTCTGGGTCTCACAACTCCATCCATGCAGTGGTCCAGGTTCCTCCGGGACCCCTGCCTGGACAGCAGCTGCCCAGCCACAGGTGCCAGCCCTGTGCCCTCTCTCAGGCGCTGTATCTGCACCTGCTTAGCCCCCACTCTAAGTCCTTTTGGCCTTCCAGTGCCAGGGCATGGGCCATCTCCTCCAGGGAGACCTCCCAGAGTTCCTGGGCAGAGTTGAAGTCTCCCCCAGCCTGGCAGGTGTCCTGAGGGGCCTTCGTGGGGCCTGGCCAGGTTCCTGGGACATTAGACATCTGGTGACTGTGGGAGGCTCTCGGCTGGGTTGCTGACCTGCTGGGCTCTCAGGTCTGCCCCAGCCCCTTCCCACCAGGCTTCTCGGCGTGTGGGAGCAGGCACATGCCCGGGCAGCTCCGACAGCAGCACCCCATTCCCCCGAGGGCTCTGCCCGCTCAGGGGTCAGCGTGTAGGGCTCTGGACCTCCTCTTCCTTTCTCCTTCCGTCTCTGCCACAAATCAGGGACCCAGGAAGGACCCAGGGTCACTCTGGGACCCAGAGACCAGACCGCGGTGCTCCTGGGCCCTGGTGGCTCTCCGTCCTCAAGTCGGGGAGGAGGGGCCTCCCAGGAGCCTCTGGGCCCTCTTGGGCCTCCACACTGTCCCCACGGGCCACCAGCACAGCTGAGGCTCCAGCGACTCCGACCTCTGTCGGGGTGAGGGGGTGGGGGGCTCTGGGGACTCGCCTTCCCTGCTGGCGCCCTGGCCGAACTGCTCAGCTCAGCCTCCTGGTGGGGACAACCATTGAGCACCAGCTGTGTGCAGCTGCTGGGGCCTCAGGGGCAAAGCTGGTGGGGAGCGGGGCGCTGCAGCCGCAGCCAGCCCTCCAGGCGGCGCCCCGAGGTGGGAGGTCGCGCTGGTCCCCAGGCCAGCTCCAGGAAGGGCCGGTGCAGGCCGTCTTCTGGGAGAGGAGGGTAGGCACTTGCTGGTTGCTATACTCACCCCAGGACACCTGCCTCACCTCCCCCTCCGCTCAGATTTTCTCACGCTCCGAGCTGGCACGGGGGATCCGGCCGCGCTGGGACTTGTCCTCCGGATTGTCGGAAGGTGGGTGCGGCTTCCCTCTGGGCCTGGGGGCAGGGGCCCCTGCAAGTCGAGACACAGCCGGAGAGGCAGCCTGCATCACTGGCGGAGCAGCTGCAGGACATGTGTCCCCGCCAGCCCAGCACCCCCACCCCAGAGCGCAGGGGGCACAGGGGTGGGGGGGGCCGGTTCCTGTTCTCCCTAGAGTTGGGCCCAGGGACCCAGGCCACGGCCCAGCCCCTCTCTGGTCCTCAGTTTCCCCCCTTTGAACTCGGGAATTAGAAAGTCTCGTGAGGCCCTGACCAGTGTGGCTCAGCTGGTTGGGCATCGTCCGGCAAAGCCGAAGGTGGCCGGCTTGAGCCTCGGACCGGGCACAGGCCCTGGACTGGAGCGTGAGTGTGGGGGGGCCAGCTGATGGATGTGTCTCTCCCACTCTTTTCCCCTCCCTTCCCCTCTCTCTAAAAAGAAATAAAATCTTTATTAAAAAGAGGGCTGCGTTTTTTGTTTTGTTTTTCTAAAAGAATGTCTCGCGGGGACACCTCCCTGAAGTGACTCAGGCACAAGGCTCAGCACCTAGTCAGAGGCGGGATCGCAGCCCGCGGCGCCCCTCAGAGGCGGGAGGCCGGGCCTGGGTGCCCCACGGCTGTGGGGAGGCTCCAACAGACAAAACCACACACCCCGGGACTCTGTCCTCCGGGCACCTCTGAAGCACAGAGTCAGGACCCATGTCTGACGGGCTAGGGGGCCCGGGCCGGCGGCGCCTGATTCCAGGGCCCTGCCAGTCCTGGGCTGCCCGCAGAACTGCTGAGTCTCACTCTGGAGCTGAGAGCCGGGCGCCTTCAATGCGGCCCCGGCCCCTAACGTGCCCAGCTGCCAGCCAATCCCTCTGAAGATGTCCAGACCCCTCTGGCGATAGAGCCTGACCCCTGAGCCGGTGGGCTTCCTATGGTTTTTGAAGACAAGCAGGCTCCTCTCTGGGCACCGTCCTGCAGGGCTAGTGGGGACCCAGGAGCAGCAAGGCCCCTGTGAGGCCCTAGCTTGTCATACGTGCTTCAGTGAGATACAGGGGGCGGGGTAGTGGGGTGCAGTACAAGCTAGAGGGGGGTGTCTTGAGGAGATACCCCTTTCTCTTGTGCTACGGGGAGACTGAGGCCCAGGGAAGCCCAAGCCCATGGCTGGGTTTCTGAGCCCGGCTGGGCCCCCGGAGAAGCACTTTCTGGCTGAGGTGCGCAGGCTGCCGACAGGCTCCAGCGTCCCCGCCCGCCCGCCTCATTCCGAGCCAGGGCACAGCACCCGCGGGTCGGAGCTCCTCCGCAGAAGTCACCGGCTGCCCTCGGAGGCTGGACAGGGTGAGAGCCAGGTCCCCTGGGAAGCAGCCCCTCGACGCCCCAGTGCTCTCTGGCAAGCCCCCAGACAGGCGTGGGAATGTGGCTGGCGAGAACGGAGCCTCTCCCCCGGGGAATCCGTTGCTGGGGGCCGGCCAAGAGGAAGCAAAGTTTAGCAGCAGCAGCTTTACTCGGAACCACGGGGGGACAAACACACACTGTCCAGACTGAGCCCTGGTCCCAGTCACAGACCCAGCCCTGGTCCCAGTCACAGACTCAGCCCTGGTCCCAGGCCCCAGACCCAGCCCTGATCCCGGCCCCAGACCCAGCCCTGGTCCCGGCCCCAGACCCAGCCCTGGTCCCAGGCCCCAGACCCAGCCCTGGTCCCAGGCCCCAGACCCAGCCCTGGTCCCAGTCACAGACCCAGCCCTGGTCCCGGCCCCAGACCCAGCCCTGGTCCCAGCCCCAGACCCAGCCCTGGTCCCAGGCCCCAGACCCAGCCCTGGTCCCAGCCACAGACCCAGCCCTGGTCCCAGGCCCCAGACTCAGCCCTGGTCCCAGTCACAGACCCAGCCCTGGTCCCACTTACAGACCCAGCCCTG